>CM033475.1:211833087-212088013 GCA_019447015.1 Hymenochirus boettgeri | reverse complement strand
ATACACCAGGTCAGTTCTAATACAGACAGTGTTTAACACATTGTTCATACACATACAGTTTCTATATACAGGACATTGTTTCTATACACAACAGTTCTATATATAAGACAATGTTCATCGCAGTTCTATATACATTGTCATACAATATTGTTCTAAACACGACATTACGTCTAATACACAGACATTGTTCTATACCATACATTCTATATACAGACATTAAACAGTTCTATACACAAGACATTGTCTATACACGTTTAGTCAGCTTGTTTTTATAACAGACATTGTTCTATAACCCAGACTTGTTCTATATACAGCATTGTTCTATACACAGACCAGTTCTATATACACGACATTGTCTATACACTTATATAGACACATGTCTAGACACAGACAGTTCTATTACAGACATTGTTTCTATACAAGGCACACATTGTTCTATACACAGACTTGTTCTAGTACACAGACAGTGTCTATACACAGACAGTTCTATACACAGCACTACTTGTTCTATACACAGACATTGTTCTATACACAGAGTTCTATACACAGACATTGTTCTATACACAGACATTGTTCTATAAACAGACAGTTCTAATACAGACATTGTTCTATTGTTCTATACACAGACATTATTCTATATACATTTTACAGTTCTGTATACTGACATTGTTCTATATACAGAAACTTGTTCTTACACGCAGACATTGTTCTTTACACAGACAGTTCTATACACAGACATTGTTCTATACACAGACATTGTCTATACACAGACAGTTCTACACAGGCCATTTCGATACACAGACAGTTCTAAATACAGATATTGTTCTATATACAGACATTATCTATATACAGACAGTTCTATATACTGACATTGTTCTATATACAGACAGTTCTATATACAGACATTGTTCTATATACAGACATTGTTCTATACACAGACATTGTTCTAACACAGACAGTTCTATACACAGACAGTTCTATATTAGACATTGTTCTATACACAGACAGTTCTATACACAGACATTGTCCTTTAACAGACAGTTCTATATACAGACATTGTTCTATATACAGACATGGTTCTATACACAGACATGGTTCTATACACAGACATTGTTCTATACACCGATAGTTCTATATACGTATTGTATCTACAAGACAATTCTAAAGAATCTATAAAGGCAGACATTGTTCTATATAACAGAACATGTTCTAGATACAGACATTGTTCCTATATACAGACATTGTTCTATAATAGACATTGTTCGTATACACAACAGGAGTACCCAGTATACATAGACAGTGTTCATATCACAGACATTGTCTTTTACACAGAACAGTTCTATATACAGACATTGTTCTATATACAGACATGGTTCTAATAAAGACATGGTTCTATTACAACACATTGTTCTATCAACACAGACTTGTCTATATAACAGACAGTTCTATATAACAGACAGTTCTATATACGACAGTTCGTTCTATACACAGACAGTTCTATACAACATTTCTATATACAGACATTGTTCTATACACAGACGTTCTATATAGACATTGTTACTATATACAACATTGTTCTAATTGTTTATACATAGACATTATTCATATACAGACATTATATATCTGACATTTTTCTATATACAGACATTGTTCTATATACAGACTCGTTCTATACACAGACAGTTCTATACAACAGGACATTGTTCTATACACAGACAGGTTCTATACACAGACATTGTTAGCAGTTCTATATACAGACATTGTTCTATATACAACATTGTTCTTACACAGACATGTTCTATACACAGACATGGTCATAACACCAGACATTGTTCTATATACAGACAGTTCTATATACAGACAGTTCTATACACAGACAGTTCTATATACAGCATGTTCTATATACAGACATTGTTTTGTTTTATACACAGACACTGTTCTATACACAGACAGTTCTATACAGAGACAGTTCTATACACAGACATTGTTCTATATACAGACATTGTTCTATATACAGACATTGTTCTATATACAGACAGTTCTATATACAGACATTGTTCTATACACAGACAGTTCTATATATAGACAATGTTCTATATACAGACAGTTCTATATACCGATATTGTTCTATACACAGACATTGTTCTATACACAGACAGTTCTATATATACAGCGACATTGTTCTATACAACAGACAGTTCGTTTATACAGACATTGTTTCTATAACAGTCATTGTTTCTATTCAAAACATGTTCTATACACAGAATATTGATTGTTCTAATACACAGACATTGTTCTATTACAGACATTGTTCGTACACAGACAGTCTCTATACAGACATTGTTCTATATCTATACAGACATTGTTCTATACACATAAGTTCTATATACAGACATTGTTCTATATACAGACAGTTCATACGCAGACATGTTCTATAACACAAGGAGACAGTGTCTATACACAGACATTGTTTTCACAGACATGTTCTTCTAATTATTTTACACAGACATTGTTTATATACAGACATGTTCTATACACATACATTTTCCATTGTTCACAGACAATTGTTCTATACACAGACATTGTTCTATATACAGACATGTTATAACGACAGTTCTATAACAGACATTGTTCTATAGACGACATTTGTTTCTATACGACAGAACATTGTTCTATACACAGGACATGTTCTATACGCGACAAATTGGTTCTATACCACAGACATTGTTCTATAACAGACATTGTTTCTATACACAGACATTGTTCTATACGACAGACATTGTTCTTAACACGAACAGGTTCTATACACAGACATTGTTCTATACACAGACATTGTTCTATATACAGTACATTGTTCTATACACCGACAGTTCTATACACAGACATTGTTTCTATACAGACCTTGTTCTATAGCACAGACATTGTCTATATCAGACTTTTCTATGCACAGACATTGTTCTGATGCACAGACATTGTTTCTATATTCACAGACAGTTCTATATACACAGACATTGTTCATTACCTAGACAGACATTGTTCATACAACAGGACATTGTCTATATCACAGACATTGTTCTATATACAGCATTGTTCTTGCACAGACGTTCTATAACAACATTTTCTATACCGACATGTTCTATATACAGACATTGTTCTTATATAGACATTGTTCTATACCCAGTTCGTATACAGACATGTCTATACACGACAGTTCAGATACAGGACATTTTCTATACACAGACAGTTCTATACACAGACATTGTTCTATACACAGACAGTTCTATATCAGACAGATCTATACCCGAATGTTTCTATATACAGACATTGTTCTATACTAGCAGACAGTTCTATGACTATCAGAATTGTTCTATACGACAGTACGACAGTGTTCTATACACAGACATTGTTCGATACACAGACCAGTTCTATTTACAGAACAGTTCTATATACAGACAATTGTTCTATACACAGACAGTTCTATACACAGACATCTTGTCTTCAGGAGGCACAGACAGTTCTAATTACAGACATTGTTCCTATATACAGATTGTTCTATACACAGCACATGTTTCTATACACAGACATTGTTCTATGCACAGACATGGCCAGACAGACATTGTTCTAACACGACAGACAGTTTAGTTCTATACACAGGACAGTTCTATACGACAGACACTTGTTCTATACATACAGACAGTTCTATACACAGACAGTTCTATACACAGACAATTGTTATATACAACAGACAGTTCTATACACAGACAGTCATTACAGACATTGTTCTGATACAACAGACACGTTCTACAGACAGTTCTATATACAGACATGTTCTATACTACAGACATTGTTCATACACCAGACAGTTCTATATACAGACATTGTTCTATAATACAGACATTCATATGCGAGGTCACTATTGCTCTATACACAGACAGTTCTATACTAACAGACAGTCATATACAGATACATGTTTGTTCTATACACAGACATGTCTATATACAGAACATTGTTTCTTACACAGACATTGTTTCTATACACAGACAGTTCTATACAGACATTGTTCTTACACAGACAGTTCTATATACAGCGACAGTTCATACACGGACAGTTCTTTCTATATTACAGACATTGTTTCTTCATACAGACGGCATTGTTATATACACAGTACATGGTGTCTATCACAGGACAGTTCTATATACAGCAGTTCTATTTCACCAGACCAGTTTCTATATACAGACAGTTCTATACACAGGGAAGTTCTATATACAGACAATTGTCTCTATATACAGGACATTGTTCTATAACACCAGGACATTGTTCTAGAATACAGATCATTGTTCTATACACCGACATTGTTCTATACACAACATTGTTCTATATACAGACATTGTTCTATACACAGACAGTTCTATATACAGACATTGTTCTATATACAGACAGTTCTATAAACAAAAACCCAGCACCAGAACAAATCTTAAGCAACATTTACTGTCAGAGAACCCCACAATTGATTCTTTATGCCATTTGATTTGTCTAGTCATCCGACTAAACAGTCGTATGCGGTATAAAGCAGCCATGATTACGCTTTAATGCAATTTATCACCATCAAAGTCGTCCTTGCTGATTTGTACATCAATAAGAGCTTTGGTCTGGAGGGAAAATAAATCTATCTGCCAAACAAGTATCAGAACTGTTATGTGTAATTTCACTACCAGAAGTGTAGGCAAAGAAATTGTCAGTAATGATCCTAATATTGTAACTGCTCGTACATTTAACCCTTTGTTATCATGGAGAGCGCACTCTGACTGTGACTAACCTGTAGCGCAACAGAAGCTTTTATTTGGCTGTTGACCAATGCTGGAAATTCACTGTAGCAATAAAAAAACAAACTAAACCCAAAATAGATAATAAAAGTTCTAATTGTTAAAAATGGTGCTAAGTTTGCCCCAACCAATCAGATGTTAGCTTTCAAATGTTAGATAAGATCTGATTGGTTGGGGCAAAAGAAATTTTCCCAAAGTGTGATTTTAACGACGTCTATTGGCTGGCATTAAAAGCATGCGCTAAAAGTAGAGCAAACGCATACTGAATTGAAAATGCTGGAGGCGTGTGTGTGTTTTACGTAACCCACGCATCCTAGCGCACTAATAGGAGTTTAGTTAAAGTTGGGCGAAGAGTAGCGGGAAACCGCCTATTTCTATGAAGCCCTGCGTTTTACAATTGCCTAGATTTTTAAAAAATGGCAAATTTCCCCCCTATTTTATTAAGCAGGGGTCTCTTTAAATAACTCTCGTTGTAAAACACCGCTCCTTTATTGTTAGGTATTTATATTTAAGAATCACTATTTAAGTATTGTTATTTAGGTCTAATTATTTATGGATCTGTAGTAGAAATGAATAAAAGTGGCACGTTTAGTTTCCAACAGTGATTCCGCAGAACCTATTGGAAATCCAATTTGAAAACCCAATTGCATCTGAATTTTTTCACATTCGTTGACAATTTTCGAGTTTTCAATAGGAATTTTAGATACGAATTTTTGATTATCAAATTAACAGGGAGATTCAATAAAAGTTCTTATCGTTTAAAATGGTGTGATATTTTGCACAACCAATCAGTGAACTTGAAATTTAGTAACATTGATTGGTGGGGCAAAATTAAGCCATTTTAAACAATAAGAACTTTTATTGAATAACCCCCTAAATTTTTAGAATCTTGGAATTTCTTACATTTGATTTTTTGAAGGAAAGGAAAAAGTATCAGTTTAGAAAACTCTTATTTAAGTCTTATTTAACATGGATAAATCAAGATCAGTACTTAGGTATCATTATTTAGGATAGAGTTATTTAATGCTCCTTATTTAAGAATAAGAATTTAAGAATACCCCAAATTTATATCTATGACCCAAGCTTCTGTTTTTAAGGGTCTATTTGTAAAACGGTCATTACGATAGATACCGCATGTGTATACGGCATCAGAGATTTAGGACGTGGGTATAAATTCCATTTGTAAGATTTAAACCTCCTCTGCTAAATACAGGCGTGGTCTGTAGTGACAGCAGATGCCTTCTATAACGGATAGTAAAATACAGTGCAGTTTTTTACATTTTGCATCTTGGCTGTTACCCTATTTACCACCCTGTTGCAAAATACAAATACATAATAAATAAAACTAAATAATGGTAACAGTTGCTATTTTACAATGCAAAGTGGGATCAAAGTTGTAGGTCAAAAAAACAAAAAAAAAGAAGAAACAGGTCCAGCAAATTCATCATGGTTACTTTCCTAAAGGGGAAATGACAAACAGCTGCTGTCCAAGGGCTATAGTGTAAAACACATTTGTCCTGGTTTATAGCAAACATACTAAGACTTTTCAAGGTACTCCAAACTAAAGTTACACCTCTGTAGGGGAAAAAAACTAAAATCTTTTCTGTAGTTACAGCTACTTTCCCTTTCATTTTAACCCCTTCCTAACCTTTAAACAGAAAGATAAATTATAGCTACTTGTAGAGCTTCCAAATTTTGAATGAAGCCCACTGAGCGTGTCTAAACCACTGGAAGAGAGAAGGGGGCGACCATACAAAACTATGCGGTATTAAAAGACTGTAATCATATTGTATAGGCAATTGTGCAATTATGATCATAAATGTACAATCGCGAATACAATTGCACAAATCAATTTTGCAATTTTACTACCGCAATAGGAAATGTAGGTAAGCTTACGATCATTAAAGGTGCGGTATTGCTATTTAGACCTGGAGACTTAATGGTGAGTATCTGAATATCAGGAACACTGGGGACCCAGGTACAGTATTGTGATAATGGGCGTTTGGGAGGAGGGAGGTTCCTGTTTCTTTGGCACTTTAATCTGCGGTTTCTGGGCTATAAAATGTGTGTGAAATTTTTCAAGCAGTCAGCAGGAAAAAAAAATCTTACTATTTATAGAGGAGGATTTCAGCCATTAACACTTTTTCTTTCAGCTCTTCCATGTTTACATGGAAAAGGAACAGACGTAACCCCACAATTGTTTTCTCATGGAAAAATGGGACCCAACGTACCTGTGACTGCAGGGGAGTGCAGGCTTAACGTGGTCTGGAGGGGGGAGCACCCCTTTCCTTCCCTGCCTGTAAGATTGTGCATGAAGTGTGTTCTTTGGGGGTGGGATCAGCTGATTTGCCCTCTGGGGCTGGAGGCAGGGACTAGGCGGGGTGGTTTTGAAAGAATGCAATTAAAAGGGGAGGTCGATGGCTTCCTGGAACGAGCAAGCAACCACCCGCCCTCCCTATCTCGGGGCTAGTTAATGCTAGTTCCTGAGGAGCAAAGGTGGCAGTGTTGAGGGAGTGTTCAAAGCTAGGGGGTATGACAGAGAAGGCATAACACCAGGGAGGCGTATAGCTAGGCTAAGTTTTGAAAGACCATTTTGCACTGTAAAATGTTATTTGATAAATGTTATTAATAGTATATCTGTTATGAATGTTTAAAAGGTTAAGCCAAAAGGCTGCTATTGGCCTTTCTTTACCCAAAAAGCTGGTATTGTTTGATATTTAGGTGGGAATGGCAAGAAAAGGGAGGGGGTTCTAAGTGAGTACTAGTGACTACAACTGGACTGTACCACGTCATGTAGCTTGACACAACTGGACTGTACCACGTCATACAGCTTGACACAACTGGACTGTACCACGTCAGACATCCCACCCTGCCGAACCTGGCTTAAGGGCAGGGTGGGGAGAAGGAGGCATGGCCGAGTGATGTGACATCACTAAAGGGGCGGGGGCGGAGTCAGTAATTTACGTCACATAGGAGGCATGGCGAAAGTGTTCCGGAGGCAGACTCTCTTTGGGGTGGTCTCGCGGGTGTGTCACATCATGTAGCTTGACACAACTGGACTGTATAACGTCATGTAGCTTGACACAACTGGACTGTACCACGTCATGTAGCTTGACCACAACTGGACTGTACCAGATCATGTAGCTTAACAACTGGACTGTACCACGTCATGAATCTTGACACAACTGGACTGTACCACTTCATGTAGCTTGACACAACTGGACTGTACCCACATATTCAACGCCTCCCTTCAACTGGACTGTACCACATTATATAGCTTGAAACAACTGGACTGTACCACATTATATAGCTTGACACAACTGGACTGTACCACATCTTATAGCTTGACACAACTGGAAATGTACCAATTTAGTAGGCTTGAAAACTGGACTGTAACTACGTCATGTAGCTGACACAACTGGACTGTACCACGTCATGTAGCTTGAACACAACTGGACTGTACCCACATATTCAACGCCTCCCTTCAACTGGCTGTACCACATTATATAGCTTGACACAACTGGACTGTACTACATATATAATAGCTGACACAACTGGACTGTACACATCTTATAGCTTGAACAAACTGAATGTACCACATTATAAGCTTGACAGACGACTGTACCACATATTAGCTTGACACAATGGACTGTACACACGTCATGTAGCTTGCACAACTGGACTGTAAACTTCATGAAGCTTGAACACCATGGACTGTTACCACATCAATGTAGCTTAGACAACTGGAACTGTACCACATCTTATAGCTTGACACAACTTACTTGTACCACATTATATAGCTTGACACAACTGGACTGTACCACATCATGGTAGCTTGACAACAATGGACTGTACCACGTCATGTAGCTTGACACAACTGGACTGTACAACTTCATGAAGCTTGACACAATTGGACTGTACCACATCATGTAGCTTAAGACAACTGGAATGTACCACATCTTATAGCTTGACACAACTGGACTGTACCACATTATAGTTGACACAAACTGGACTGTACCACATTATATAGCTTGACACAACTGGACTGTACCACATCTTATGGTTACCACTGGTATGTACCACATCATTAGCTTGACCCATAACAACCACAATGGACTGTACCACATTAATAGCTTGAACACAACTGAATGTACCACATCTTTGGCTTTCACAACTGGTATGTAACCCTCATATAGCTTGACACACGGACTGTAACACGTCATATAGCTTGACACAACTAGACTGTGCCACGTCATGTAGCTGACACAATAGTACTGCCACGTCATGGTGTTTTAACAACTGGATGTACCACAATGTGTAGCTGACACAACTGACTGTACCACATCTTATGGTTTCCACACTGGTATGTACACATCATATGACTTGACACAACTGGACTGTACCACGTTCATATACGCTTGACAACACTAGACTGTGCCCGGTCCACGTCATGTAGCTTGACACAACTGACTGTGCTCACGTCATGTATTTGACACAACTGGAATGTACCACATCGTGTAGCTTGACACAACTGGACTGTACAACATCTATAGCTGACACCAACTGGACTGTTACCACGTCATGTAGCTTGACACAACTGGACGTCCCACATATTACGCCTCCCTTCAACTGGACTGTACACCATATATAGCTTGACACACTGGACTGTATACATTATATAGCTTGACCAACTGGACGTACCACATCTTATACTTGACAGAAACAACTGTATGTAACACATTTATAGCTTGACAGACTGGACTGTACCACATCATTAAGCTTGACACAACTGGATGTACCACGTCATGTCTTGACCAACTGGACTTGTACAAGTCATGAAGCTTGACACAACTGGACTGTACCCACCTCATGTAGTTACGACAACTGGAATGTACCACATCTTATAGCTTGACACACTGGACTTAAACCACATTATATAGCTTGACAACAACTGGACTGTACCACATTATAATAGTTGACACAAAGGACGTACCACAACATGTTAGGCTACCAAACTGGTATGTACCACATCATATAGCTTGACACAACTGGACTGTAACCAGTCATATAGCTTGACACAACTAACTGTGCCAGTCATGTAGCTTGACACAACTAGAGTGTGCCACGTCATGTAGTTTGACACAAACGGAATGTACCACATCGTGTAGCTTGACCACAACTGGACTGTACCACATCTTATGGCTTTACACAACGGTATGTACCACATCATATAGCTTGACAAACTGGGACCTGTACCACGTCATATAGCTTGGACACAACTAGACTGTGCCACGTCATGTAGCTTGACACAAACTAGACTGTGCCACGTCATGTAGTTTGACACACCTGGAATGTACCACATCGTGTAGCTATCGACACACTGGACTGTACCACATCTTATGGCTTTACACAACTGGTATGTACCAATCATATAGCTTGACACAACTGACTGTACCACGTCATATAGCTTGACACAACTAGACTGTGCCACGTCATGTAGCTTGACACAACTAGACTGTGCAACGTCATGTAGTTTGACACAACTGGAATGTACCACAGTGTTAGCTTGACACAATGACTGTACCACATCATATAGCTTGACACAACTGGACTGTACCACGTCATGTAGCTTGAACACAACTGGAACTGTACCCACATATTCAACGCCTCCCTTCAACTGGACTGTCCACATATATAAGCTTGACACAACTGGACTGTACTACTTATATAGCTTGACACAACTGGACTGTACCACATCTTATAGCTTGAACAAACTGTAATGTACCCAACATTATATAGCTTGACAGAACTGGACTGTACACATCATGTAGCTTGACACAACTGGACTGTAACCACGTCATGTAGCTTGACACAACTGACTGGTACAACGTCATGAAGCTTGACCACAATGGACTGTACCACATCATGTAGCTTAAGACAACTGGAATGTACCACATCTTATAGCTTGACACACTGGACTGTACCATATTAATAGCTGACACAACTGGACTTACCACATTATATAGCTTGACACAACTGGACTGTACCACATCTTATGGCTTACACAACTGGTATGTACCACATCATATAGCTTGACACACTGGACTGTACCACGTCATATAGCTTGACCAACTAGACTGTGCCACGTCATGTAGCTTGACACAATAGACTTGCCAACGTCATGTATTTGACACAACTGGAATGTAGCACATCGTGTAGCTTGACACAACTGGACTGTACCACATCTTATGGCTTTACCAACTGGTATGTACCACATCATAATATGCTTGACACTCGGACTGTACCACGTCTATAGCTTGACACAACTAGACTGTGACCACGTCATGTAGCTTGACACAACTATGACTGTGCACGTCATGTAGTTTGACACAACTGGAATGTACCACATCGTGTAGCTTGACACAACTGGACTGTACCCACATCATAGCTTGACACAACTGGACGTACCAACGTCATGTAGCTTGACACAACTGGACTGTACCACGTCATATAGCTTGACACAACTGCTGTAGCTCGTCATGTAGCTTGGACACACTGAACGTACCACGTCATGAAGCTGCACAACTGGACTGTACACATATCCTATAGCTTGACACAACTGGACTGTACCACGTCATGTAGCTGACACAACTGGACTGTACTCCACGTCATGTAGCAAGACAAACTGACAACTACCCAGTCATGTAGCTTGACACAACTGGGCTGTACCACGTCATGTAGCTTGACACAACTGGACTATACCATGTCATGTAGCTTGACACAACTGGGCTGTACCTTGTCATGTAGCTTGACACAACTGGACTGTACCACGTCATGTAGTACAGTTTCAACTGTATGGGTTAATTTCTGGTAGTGGGGAGAAATCACTGCTTCCATGGCAACATTTTAAGATAAGAGCTTTTCCTTTTATTTACAGAAAAGAATAAAAGCAAAGCTCATGATTAACATGCTATGGTATATAATGAGGGGGAACAAGAGATATTGCCTTTTCCAGTCATCTCTAAGGAACAATGTCAGTTGCCATAGGAGCACAATAAAAGTGAACGCATAGTGAGGTCAGTTTTGACAAAGGATAAAATGGAAGCCTACTGTGCTTGAGGCGAGATCACAGATCTGGCCTATAAATTCTTCAGCAGATGTTTTACTGTTATCTCCGGCAATGTAAAGGTGAATCTCCAGACTATTTTCCATGCCTAAGAATGTGAATAAATGTACAAGTGTTACTTTTTTTAAAATTACTAAATGAAAATCATTAAAAATGCATATAGTTACTGCCCCCCCCTCCTTGTTATCAGTGAGCTTAGACATGCTCAGTTTGTCCAAGCAGTAGTTTTTAATCTACCTTTGCAGCTTAAGAGAAAATGTGAGCCTGAACGTTTCATTTGCTGTAAATGGCCTCTATACTCAAAAAAATATACCTGTCATTTTACAATTGAAGGGAAGGTAGGAACTGCTATTTCTATCTTTATTTTGCTTTAGAATGGAGTGCTCACATAGGAAAAATAAAAGTGCAGGATTATGCTGGGGCATGGTCAGATGATAAGTTATCTGAATGTCTTCCCTATGATACATGTGCATTCTGTTGCTAAATTTCATGGCTTTGTTCTTTCAAATAGTAGTCAATTTGTTACATGGCCTCCCAAATGAGATTAGTACTGCCATTTGGGTTCTGTTCTGTTATCTCTTCTCTGTTTTGTGAGCAATGGGCCAACAGTACAAGCACCCAGGGACCCTGATATCTGTGGACAACAGGTACATGGTGCAAAATTATTGCACACACGCAATATAGTATATTGCAAAATATCAAATACTGAAGGAGTTATTTGCAAAATATCAAATAATGAAGGAGTATATTGCAAAATATCAAATAATGGAGTATATTGCAAAATATCAAATAATAAGGAGTATATTGCAAAATATCAAATACTGAGGAGTATATTGCAAATATCAAATACTGAAGGAGTATATTGCAAAATACAAATACTGAATATGCTTGTGAAGGTCTCATTCATCCAGTCATGGTATATTGAAGGAGTATACTGCCAAAATATCAAATAGAAGGAGTATATTGCAAAATATCAAATAATGAAGGAGTATATTGCAAAATACACATACTGAATATGCTTGTGAAGGTTTCTCATTCATTCCAGGTCATGTGTATATTGAAGGAGTATACTGCAAAATATCATAATGAAGGATTATATTGCAAATATCAAATAATTGAAGGATATATTGCAAATATCAAATCTGAATATGCTTGTGAAGGTTCTCATTCATCCAGGTCATGGTATATTGAAGGAGTATATTGCAAAATATCAAAATACGTGAAGGAGTATATTGCAAAATATCAAATAGAAGGAGATATATTGCCAAAATATCAAATAATGAAGGAGTATATTGCAAAATATCAAATACTAATATGCTTGTGAAGGTTTCCATTCATCCAGGTCATGGTATATTGAGGAGTATACTGCAAAAAATATCAAATAATGAAGGAGTATATTGCAAAATATCAAATAATGAAGGAGTATATTGCAAAATATCAAATACTGAATTGCTTGTAAGGTTCTCATTATCCAGGTCATGGTATATTGAAGGAGTATATTTGCAAAATATCAAATACTGAAGGAGTATATTGCAAAAATATCAAATAATGAAGGAGTATATGCAAAATATCAAATACTGAATATGCTTGTGAAGTGTTCTCATTCATCAGGTCATGTTATATTGAGGAGTATATTGCAAAATATGAAATATTGAAGGGAGTATTGCAATTTGCAAAATATCAATAATGAGGAGTATATTGCAAAATACCAAATACTGAAGGAGTATATTGCAAATACCAAATATGAAAGTGTATATTGTCAAAATACCAAATACTGAAATAGTATATTGCAAATTAAAAATGAAGGAGTATATTGCAAATTCAAATAATGAAGGATTATATTGCAAAATATCAAATATGAAGGAGTATATTGACAAAATCTCAAATAATGAAGGTAATATTGCAAAATATGAAAAATATTGAAGGAGTATATTGCAATTTGCAAAATCAATATGAGGAGTTATTGCAAAATAACCAAATGAAGGAGTATATGCAAAATACCAAATACTGAAATAGTAATTGCAAAATATCAACATAATGAGTATATTGGCAGAATAAATAAAATATGAAGGAGTATATTGCAAAAATATCAAATAATGAAGGAAGTATATGCAAAATATCAAATAATGAAGGAGTATATTGCAAAATCTCAAATAATGAAAAGGGGTATATATTGCAAAATAGAATCATTTATTACTTGATATTTTGCAATATACTTTTATATAGCATTTTTCCATTTTAAATTAACAATATACTACTTAGTATTGATATTTTGCAATATAATTATCCATTTTATGTAATATTTCGCAATATACTCCTTTATTATTAGTTATTTCTCAATAAACAACTTATTATTTGAACATATACTCTTAAACTAAAACTGTAAATGAAGTACCCTCATATTAGATCAAGACCGGTAGTCTTTATAGCTCTTCCCAATAGAAAGAAGGCTTTGGGCTAGAAAACTCCCCAGCAGTAGATGAGATCCGTTTTCCCTCCTATCAGTCTTCTTTGCCTTTGTATTACTATCACATTGTTGATAAGCATTGCTAGTGTCACTTAATGCAGCTGTTGTACAGTTTGAATTTATCTCTCTTGGTCTGGGGTTTAAATTGTATGTTTTGTGCGCCAGATCATTTCTTTTTGCCTAGTGTGTGTTATGAAATGAATCGCAGCTGCATATTGTTTGTGTAATTAAGGTTATGTGATATTTTCAATAAGCTGCAAAAGCCACAAGGCCTTCTATTCTATTTACTACAGTAGTTCATGTTGGTGGTGTTTTTGTAATCTGGTTCTATACAGATAAAGAATGGTCCGTTTTAATAGGATCAAAACAATCCGCATCGGATCAGGCGTCGTTTGCTGTAATATAAAGCATGTGTCAAGGGCTGCAATTTGTTCCGTGAATTGTTTTGGTGTCAGGATGAGATCTCGTTTCAGCTCTGCATCTGTTACAAGTGCAGCGTAGGGATAGAGCTGGATAAGACATCATTCAGTTGGTTTTGACATGGCATTTCCAGCTTGTAAAAATTGCTGCTTTGACAGCAAGACGTCTGTTTCAGGAATGAAATATCACAGCTCTGCATTTTCAGGCTACTCCACTGAAAACCCTGTTTGTAGGTTTTAGAGACAGTTTCCCATACCTCCCAACACCAGGGGACCAGGAGTTCAGGGTGGGAGTGGGGCATATTTAAACTTCACCCAGGTCCACCCTTGCCCTCAGGCCCCCAGTACATCTATTGTGTGTACAGACCTCTAGGTACATGGGGCAAATAAAATATAAGAACATTTGTATGTATTCATATTTTTTATATAGCGCCACTTGGGTACACAGCGACTGTACATAATACAATACAGTGATACAAATAGGATGAGTGCAAGTCATGTGGCAGATAAAATCACAATTTACCATGAAATAATAAGTTTCAAAGTTTATGCCTTGACATATTAGGAAAGAGATCCCTGCCCAAAGAGCTTACAATCTAAGGCTGGGTACACACAGGGAAATATTTGTCCTAACTGAGTGTTCGCGAACTAGCGAGGGGTGGGGGGGAGGGCTCCTTTGCACTTGTCACTGTTTGCTAGAGGACAGGAAGAGAAACCTTTCATAAAGAGCAGGAGATGTAAGGATTTTTTACACAGAGGGGCCAGAGATGGTTAAATTTTAGTTTTGGGGATGGACATGCCTTAAGACGGGAGGAAGCAGTTTAAAGTTGGTGTTCTATATGACTAAGGGAAATATGTCTATATTAATGTTTTGCGAAATAACTATAGTACTTATTGTAAAATATCCAATGAAATAATAAAGGAATATGTTACAAAATCTCAGTTAAAAATTGTTTGTTTTAAAACGAATCAACAGTGTATATTTAACTATAAAGCTCTAAAGAAACGAAAATCACTATAGAAACCATTAAGTTTCCACCCATCATAAAGCCCCAATACAAGGTAACCATTTCTTTGTTCTACCGCAGCTCACACTATGATTTGTTTAATCTTTAACTACTGTTCATATCATTAATGTGCAACGTGTTTTTATTGGCAGACCACTCCTGGATCGGGAGGTTCGCCAAATTACAAAGACCGACGAGGGTTGACTCCGCTGTACCACACTGCCATGGTTGGAGGAGATCCCGATGCTGTGAATTGTTGCTCTATACCGAGCATTTATTGGCACAGTGGATGAAACGGTTGGCAAGAAGTCCATCAGGTTAGGAACTTTTTGTGATGTCCCTCCTCTACTGTCTTCATTAAACTAAATATATTAAAGGGAAAGTTGAGATCTTTCTTACCTAAACACTTGTATCATAAAGGGATTTTCAAAATTATCTTAATTTTTAACATTTTATTATTGTCCCTTTTTGCTATGCCCTGCTGTTGCCATTCCAGGTCTGTAAGTGTCCTTCTTCTTCTGAGGGTTGCTATACCTAACTTCTGCATCATTGGCTGTTGGATAATTCAAATATGCTCAGATTTCTACTAGCAACGATTGACCAAGTGTTCTGAGTCAAGGAGCAAGGCAGTAATAGACAGGAAGTCAAACAAGCATTATTTATGCACAGGGAAATCACTGGATGAAAGATTAAGATGGTGAAGGAGGAAAGGAAGGAGAAAGATATTTGCCGCTGAATTTCTCTTTAAGTTCTCGGGAACTACTACTAATAGGTAGATGGGTTGGGACTGGATGGACATTTCTTTATCATCCTCAAATACTATAACTATGTATAGTTTTCATTTATTCATGTATCATTTCATTTAATTATTATCTCTACTTATATTTTGTCTGTCTTTACAGGCTTGTCAGCATGGACATCCCAACATCTTGAGCACTTATATATTTTATGGTGCTGATCCAGCCTCTCAGAATGCTTCAGGGAACACTGCACTGCTATCTGTGCCCTTTATAACAAGGTCAGTGCTGTCTTAGACAGAGTGGGATCAGGGTCACATGACGTTCCATCCCAAAACCGGGCAGATTGTTGGATTTCGGGACTTGTGGCCACATTTGGGCCACCTAGCGTGCGCTATTTTTAGTACGATTAAAAGTGCACTAGTGTGGCCTAGCACCTAGGTTAGATCCCACTTTCAAGCATGGCAGCGCATGCAGATTATTGCAGTGTACTGATGTGCTGGATATGCTCTATGCATTGCACATCTGTGTTGGGGAACGCAGCAATACGTACACAAAATTGTGTGCACACATGTAATTCCAAACACAATCCGAGAATTGGGCAAAGTTGAACCTTCTGACATTTCTGCAATGTTAGGATAATGCACAGCTTGATTACTTACAAGGCGTAACAGTCTATAAATATGTGCCATATGTTCAATTTTATCCAACCACTATCACACAAGCCAAACTATTATGTAACAATATGTCCTTTTCCTTTCTAAAGAAATACCACCTACCATTACTATCACTTTGGGTATTACTTCCTTTATGTTTGCTTGGTTGTTTTGTAGGAAAGCAGCGCCCCCCGGACCCGACCCCCGGCGATCTTATGTACCGCGGGTTCCCAACAAAAGAAAGATAAAAGAACCACAGTGGGAGACCCCCGTCTCCAGTATTTTTGTTGTGCAATGTACAAGATCCATTAATGTAAGTTATTCCCCGTTACATTCCATACTCTGCTCATTTTAACAAAAGAAAGGAAGAGGGGGAAAAAGAAAGAGAAAAGCTATTTTTGGAATCAAGCCACAATTTTGTATTCATTCATTCAAGTAAATCCTTTGATTAATGGTGCGTATGATTAGCAAAATTCCCTGCTGTGTGGGAAATATTAGTACTTAGACCAGATTATCACAAGGGCTACCTTAGCCACTAGCCCAGGGCCCAGTAAAACATACAGGGGACGCAGCTACACATATTAAATACTAAGTCAGAATTATAGTCAACAGTGGCGGCCAACAGAAGCCTTAGGGACCCATTTGATCTTAATCCATCTCTGCAATGCAATGCAATGGAAATGTCCACCAGAGAGTCCTCCTGGAATACAGTCATGGAACTTCTTGGTGCCTCTTTGTAGCCATACTTTTTTTCTGTACAATAGATGACATATTTACAATCGATCACTCAACCAGGAAACGCACCCACTGTGTGTTTTTGGAGCTTACGTTCCCTTCCCCGGATGTTGTAATCGGATTATAAAGGACATTCATCACAGTCATACTTCATTCCAAATCTGATTAAGACCACGGACGGAAAGTCCAAAAGGGCATTAGTATTCCTAAAATCTGTATAGATCTCCTCCATTTAAAAGTTTTCCCTTGGGAATCCGAATGAAGTGTGTTCGTTAAATATAATAACTCGGACTACATCCTAGTATCCTCAGCCAAAATATATGCTAGGATAGAGATTCTATGGCTTTATGATCTATGGTGGAATTTGCTTGAATATATGGATTATAAAGGATACAAGATTTTGATGAAGAGGAGTTTGCCTTCTGGCTGGTTGGAGCAATGTGAACAGTGTTCTCAAGGATGCTGTGCTCTAGCTGGATTGGATCTGGAGAGGGATTAACCATGATTATATGGACTGTAGAATCCATGAATTGAGAAACTGCGTGTATTTTGCCCTATGCTTTTTATGATGGATTAACCATTAACATTTAGCTGAAGCTGCATGCACCCAGATGGAGGAAACGTAAGTCATCCGAATTACTTGCCAAGGGATGGAGCAATCAGCTGATAAATTGAAATGCTCCAAGAGGAGAAAAGAACCACGTGTTTTAGCTGGAATTTTATTCTCAGGAGGGAGGAGAGGAGGAAACATGAATAAAGGAGGATTGTCGTGTCAACCGATTAGAACCATGGTCCTTTTACAGGGTTAAACTAAGCCTTGTTGGGTATCAGGGTCGTGTCATTGCAGTGAACATTCTGACTTCTTAGTTATTTTAAACTGTACATTTAGCATATTATAAAAAGTACACGGCTTCCTCATCCTGTAGGTCGTATATTCCACAAGGACATTCTCATTCCCCTTAATTCCGTCGAAATCTTTAAAATGTATTTGCTGACGTGTGCAGTTTTCGGCGGGGGAAGTAATCACAGGATCTAGAATTGAATTGAATGAAAAACGGAATAATTCTGAGTACTTCAGCTACCTATAAAATACCTATAATCTTTTACGTTGTATGTTTCAACCCATCATCACTGGAATTTTTACAAAAGTTTTGAACATTTTCTGTCAACCTTAAGGGTGGGGCCACATACGACACGTTCTGCGCTGCACGTTTTTCCGGTGCGTTGCAATTGCACAAAATATTGCGCAAAACTGCTTATCGAGCCCCCCTTGCCTGACTTCTTAATGCGCATAGATCACGCATGCGCATAGAAACAGCAGTCCTGTCGTGGACCTATCAGACTATGCGCCGGGGCGGGGACAAGCAAGCAGGTAGTTTCTTACCTTCTCCTCCTGGCTCCTGTTTGTTCAACTGAAGAACGGGGAGGTAAGCAGGCTCCTTAAATTCGATTATTATGAGTGGAGATACCACTTATTAACGATCACCTGCTCAAGTACCTAGTGTGGTCACATTCATTGGCCCACATAGTTTAGTGCTTTAAAAGCGAGATTGGTCATGTGTAAAAAAAGCTTAGTATGTGCCTACGTCCTAATGGTCTAATTTAATCCTGTGCTCAGTTGTTTCTTATTCTCACTAGGTTAGCAGTATTTCAGGAAATTTTGAGATGGGGGAATTAATTAAAGAGCCACCGAGATACGGATGTTGGTGAGTATATGCTGCTAACTACAATGTTATTAAACACTAACATAAATGAAGCCAATCAGTATGTTTGAACTGTATATTTCACATTGGTCATTTTGAGTGGCAGGTAGGATTAGCATGAAAGAGATCTTAAATTGCTGAATAGACTGCATTCCTGAAAGATCACCAGATCCACAACCATCTCTAACCTCTCCCAGAGTTCCCCATGCAGTTGGTGCACGTTGCATTTAAAATTACGTTTTCTTTTTTCCAATAAGAATCTGATAGCTTTGAAAATGTGCACTTCTATCAGGAAACACCATTGCTTTCCATTACATAGTACATAGATTTAAATTGCAACACACTAGAGAATATAAAGGGAAAGGTTCAGTTGAAAATATCATTATTTAAAAATATTTATACACCAACTAGTTATTCTATCTCACCTATTCTCATCCATTCTGAAAAATCATTTTGACCATTAGTGAGCTGACATTTCAGATTCTGTAACGTTCTTCTTCCCAGGAGGCAACCACTACCGTTGGAATGTTCCTAAAGAGATGGTCCTACTTCGCAAATCCCGGTCCGCTCGAGGATCTGTGAATTTCGGAAATTCGAAAATTCACAAATTCGCGAGGACCCTTAAATGAAAAATAATCCTCGAAAATCGAGAAATCCCGCGTTTTCTGAAGTTCGGAAGGTTGAAAATCCGGAAAAATCCGCGCCGTTCCACGACGGGATAAATCCGCGAACCAGGCCGGCCATCCCCTATGCCTAACAGTAATTTCTACTGGTTTGGCTGTTATGGATGGGTCCACACATGCTAGATCTCTACTTATAACATGAAATAACCAGCTCTGACGTCACTGGCAAGGACCATAAACGGTCTCTATTAGGGGTCCTGCAGATAGGAACCTCAGTATTTCAGAAGGCATTATTTATACAGCAGACACAAGCTGAATGGGCATGTTAAGGGGGTCCTTGAATGGAAACCTTTCCTGCCCTTTTTTCTTTAAAGTATAGTATTGTTTCCACTGAACTTCCCCTTTAACACAGTACACTGTTCCCCTATACTGCAAGTTTGAGTGTAGCCCTAAATTCATATAATAAAGTCAATTGCCAGTGTGAATGCAGCAACATGGGTGTTTGATTAACTTTTATGCTGGAATTGTATGGACTGGACCAATGCTTTAGGAATGAAATGATCTGCTTAATGCTCATGGTTTAACTGAAATGAATTAAACTTCCCTAGGGACAGAAATGTTTTACATTTTGAGCATTCATTCCATTTTGCATTAACATAGTACATGTCTCTGTCCGGCACCAACAGTCATTTCAAGAAAAACGAATCCATATAATTAGATTCCCTGTCCACATTTCACACACAAACAATAACTGAACCTGAAAAAAGAAATGGTATAATAATGTAGGTTGCTTATGAGGGGTCAATAAGTGGCTCAATAGTAATTGCTCTGGTATGGCCGCACAGGATCTTAGGCAACGTACACACGTAAGATCCGCCCTTTCATCTGATAATTGCACGTGGTATCTTTAATGCACTGGTATCAGCCACTTTATTGTATGGTATGTACAAGATCCTGAACTTGTGGTTTTTTCCTATATTCTGTCCCTGATTGCCGGCTATCATCTTTCTATTTAAAAGAAGCAACCTGGCCCCCCATCACTGCAGTCCTTATAAATAAAGCCCTTTGATCCCCAGAGGTTAATTTATGGATCCATCCATCCTCACTCTTTATACCGTGTTAATTGCTCTTCCATACAAATGATTTCTTACAAATACTGTTACGGTTGGCACAGTGAGTCAGATGGATATAAATAACCCTTTGCGTTAGGAATATTTTTTTATACAGTGATGGCCGGTGGTCCCTTCTAAAAGATTTTATCCCATTTTGGGAAGGATATAGCTTTGGAACCCAGATGTCCTAATGTCTTATGAAGATTGTCCTGCCCAAAATTACATTTTTGAAGAGTTGCCAGCATATAGTGACAAATGGTATGTCATAGCCTGGCCTCTGAACTAATAAAAAGTATTGTTTTCTTTCGAGTATCCCTTCCAGGACTCTCCCTCTTAATGCAGTTCATGCAGAGCAGGGGGCAAAGCATTATCCGTCCCCCCCTGTGCCCACCATCGTGCCAACAGCGACAACAGCCTCTCACTACTCTGCTGATTGGATGTCTTTCTCAGCATCTAATACTGCAATACGGTCACTCTTTCAAGGACAAAAGTCTTCAGGGTGAACTATGCTCAGCTCCAGCAGTCCACGTGGTGCGCGCAACAGGTCACTCAGAGGCCGTCACACACGGAGGAATCCAAAAACAACCACGTGGACGCCTAGGTACCTCTTCCATGAATGCGGCTGTTTATACACTGCCAATGTCTTTGGTGGCATGTTCTAAAATAGGAATTCCCGAACTCCATGTCTGTAAGTAATATTGGCCTCGTCATTATTTCAGGCCAATTTTGGTAATTTTACAGACCATCACTACCCCAAGGGCGTCAAACGTAGGTGTTAATAGTTCAAAGTATTTCCCAAGACTAATGAGAAGTTTAGGACCCCTTCAGCTATTGTATTTGGTATCATTTAAAGGTGATATCTATAGCTAATATCTTCTTAACAATGTTTTTGTCCCTTGGTCGCAGATGGTTTGCACTGAGTCAATGTATAGATGATTATACGTTAGATATTGGTCATATACGAATATAAACACTGAATATCACAGTAGATACTTTAAAAAGATAAACAAAGTATTGTTGCCCTGCCCCTTCTGCCCAGGAGCATACCAATGAGAATGACATGCTCAGCACAATAAGATCTTTTGCCATTGGAATAATCCCAGACTGAGGGGGATTGAGCTTGGACATACAGTTTAGCCCCACACAAATCGTTCTAAGTAACACAAACACACGTCACTCATTTGGCCAAACAAAAAAGGTCGGATTTGAGGGTGTTACAGTGTCACTTTAGTGCGTAATCCCTGGAACTTTTTCAAGGCCCGCTGGCGTTCAGGTGCCCAAGGGGGGAGCGTTAGGCTGGTCCAGGGTTTGAATCTTATCAATGCTAATAAAGTTTACTGAAACTTTACAAAACAATTCTGGCACCAATTGCCAACCTCATTCAGCGCTGTTAGTGATACAAGTGCATGAGCGTGTGGGAAGGAGAGAGCTCTGGTCGGATAACCCTACTTTCCCAAATCTTACCGTTACAGGATGTTTTTTGTTTCGTTTTGTCGAAGGCGGATGTATTAGATTATACATATACTCCAAAGAAACCACTTTAATAATCTGTATTGTGTTATTTGTCTTTCATTTTAACAAAAGGCCTCCAGGCTTTATTTAGTCACTTTAACTTCATTTCTTCTCCCCTTACAACAGAGAGTCCTGTTTTTGAAAGGTCTGATGTAGCCCGTAGCTTTCAGTCACTGGAGGATTAAGAATTCTGTAGTTTACGCAATAGGAAATACTTGGCAACCTCTCTGACATCACGCGGCAATGAATAACAGGCATGTATTAAATTTCTCGCAGAACTGTGGAAATGCATCATTAAGTCAGGGGACAAATCCTGAGGAAAAAATAAGATATCAGAGCTGGATGACAGACAAAACTATAGGGACATTGCTCTAATATAGACATACATACCGTAAATGTATTATCCTATTCCTGCGTTTATCTGCTCGTATCAAGCACAGCGGTGTAACTAGAAATCACTGGGCCCCACACAAAATTCTAATGGGGTTTTCCCCAACCCTGCTTGATCTCCAGCCCATTGTTTGGGGGAGGTAATCTACACAACCGGTTGTCCTGGTGGGGGGGGGAGTAATCTACGTTGTTGTCTGGTGGGGGTCATCTTACAGTGGTTGTCCGTGGGGAAGAAGCATCTACGTGGTTGTCTGGGGGGTGGGAGTCATCTAATTGGTTTGTCTGGGGGGGGGTCATCTACAGTGGGTTGTCTGGGGGGGGTCATCTACAAAGTGGTTGTCGTCTGGGGTGGTCCTCTACAGTGGTTGTCTGGGGGGGTCATCTACATGGTTGTCTGGGGGGAGGGAGAGTCATCTACAGTTGTTTTGTCTGGGGGGGGTCATACTACATGTTGTCTGGGGGGGGGTCATCTTTGACACAACTAGACTGTGCCACGTCATGTAGTTTGACACAACTGGACTGTACCACATTATATAGCTTGACACAACTGGACTGTACCACATCTTATGGCTTTACACAACTTGACACAACTAGACTGTGCCACGTCATGTAGTTTGACACAACTGGAATGTACCACATCGTGTAGCTTGACACAACTGGAGCTTGACACAACTGGACTGTACCACATCTTATAGCTTGACACAACTGTAATGTACCACATTATATAGCTTGACAGAACTGGACTGTACCACATCATGTAGCTTGACACAACTGGACTGTACCACGTCATGTAGCTTGACAGCTTGACACAACTGGACTGTACCACGTCATATAGCTTGACACAACTAGACTGTGCCACGTCATGTAGCTTGACACAACTAGACTGTGCCACGTCATGTAGTAGCTTGACACAACTGGACTGTACCACATCTTATGGCTTTACACAACTGGTATGTACCACATCATATAGCTTGACACAACTGGACTGTACCACGTCATATAGCTTGACACAACTACCAATCTATCATTGAAGCTTGGACACAATTGGACGTGTACCCACATCATGTAGCTTAAGACAAATGGAATGTACCACATCTTATAGCTTGACACACTGGACTGTACCAAGATATGCTTGCACAACTGGACTGTACCACATCATGTAGCTTGACACAACTGGACTGTACCACGTCATGTGCTGACAACACTGGACTGTACAACTTCATGAAGCTTGACACAATTGGACTGTACCCACATATGTAGCTTAAGACAACTGGATGTACCACATCTTATAGCTTGACACAAACTGGACTGTACCACATTATATAGCTTGAACAAACTGGACTGTACCACATTATATAGCTTGACACAAACTGGACGTGTACCCAATTTTATGGCTTACAAACAATGGTATGTACCACATCATATAGCTTGCACAAATGGACTGTACCAATTATATAGCTTGACACAACTGGACTGTACCACATCTTAGGCTTTACACAAATGGTATGTAACCATCTATAGCTTGACACAACGGACTGTACCACGTTCATATAGCTTGACAACAACTAGGACTGTGCCACGTCATGTAGCTTGACACAACTAGACTGTGCCACGTCATGTAGTTTGACACAAAATGGAATGTACCACATCGTGTAGCTTGACACAACGGACTGTACCACAATCTTAGGCTTACACAACTGGTATGTACCACATCATATAGCTTGACACAACTGGACTGTACCACGTCATATGCTTGACACAACTAGACTGTGCCAAGTCATGTAGTTGACACAACTAGACTGTGCCACAGTCATGTAGTTTGACCACAACTGGAATGTACCACATGTGTGAGCTTGACACAACTGGACTGTACCACATCAATAGCTTGACACAACTGGACTGTACCACGTCATGTAGCTTGACACAAACTGGACTGTACCCACATATTCAACGCCTCCCTTCAACGGACTGTACCACATTATATAGCTTGACACAACTGGACTGTACTACATATATAGCTTGACACATGAATGCTGTACCACATCTATAGCTTGACAAACTGTAATGTACCACATTATATAGCTTGACAGAACTGGACTGTACCACATCATGTAGCTTGACACAACTGGAATGTACCACGTCATGTAGCTTGACACAACTGGACTGTACAACGTCATGAAGCTGACACACTGGACTGTACCACATCATGAGCTAAGACAACTGGAATGTACCACATCTTATAGCTGACACAAACTGGACTGTACCACATTATATAGCTTGACACAAATGGACTGTACCACATTATATAGCTTGACACAACTGGACTGTACCACCATTTATGGCTTTACACACTGGTATGTACCACATCATATAGCTTGACACAAATGGACTGTACCACGTCATAAGCTTGACACAACTAGACTGTGCCACGTCATGTAGCTTGACACAACTAGACTGTGCCACGTCATGTAGTTGACACAACTGGAATGTACCACATCGGTAGCTTGACACAACTGGACTGTACACATCTTATGGCTTTACACACAACTGGTATGTACCACCATATATAGCTTGACACAACTGGACTGTACAACGTCAGATAGCTTGACACAAACTAGACTGTGCCACGTATTAGTTGACAAACTAGACGTGCACGTCATGTAGTTTGACACCAACTGGAATGTACACATCGTGTAGCTTGACACAACTGGACTGTACCACATCTTATGGCTTTACAACAATGGTATGTACCACATCATATAGCTTGACACAACTGGACTGTACCACGTCATATAGCTTGACACAACTAGACTGTGCCACGTATGTAGTTGACACAACTAGACTGTGCCACGTCATGTAGGTTGACACAACTGGAATGTACCACATCGTGTAGATTGACACAACTGGCTGTACCACATCATATAGCTTGACACAACTGGACTTACCACGTCATGTAGCTTGACACAACTGGACTGTACCCACATATTCAACGCCTCCCTTCAACTGGACTGTACCACATATTATAGCTTGACACAACTGGACTGTACTACATTATATAGCTTGACACAACTGGACTGTACCACATCTTATAGCTTGACACAACTGTAATGTACCACATTATATAGCTTGACAGAAACTGGACTGTACCACATCATGTAGCTTGACACAACTGGACTGTACACGTCATGTAGCTTGACACAACGGACGTACAACGTCATGAAGCTGACACAACTGGACTGTACCACATCATGTAGCTTAAGACAACTGGAATGTACCACATCTTATAGCTTGACACAACTGGACTGTACCATATTAAAGCTTGACACAACTGGACTGTACACCACATATATAGCTTGACACAACTGGACTGTACCACATCTTATGGCTTTACACAACTGGTATGTACCACCTCATATGCTTGACACAACTGGACTGTACCACGTCATATAGCTTGACACAACTAGACTGTGCCACGTCATGTAGCTTGACACAACTAGACTGTGCCACGTCATGTAGTTTGACACAACGGAATGTAGCACATCGTGTAGCTTGAACACAAACTGAGCTGTACCACATCTTATGGCTTTACACAACTGGTATGTACCACATCATATAGCTTGACACAACTGGACTGTACCACGTCATATAGCTTGACACATAGACTGTGCCACGTCATGTAGCTTGACACAACTAGACTGTGCCCGTCATGTAGTTTGACACAACTGGAATGTACCACATCGTGTAGCTTGACACAACAGGACTGTACCCATCATATAGCTGACACAACTGGACTGTTACACGTCATGTAGCTGACACAAACTGGACTGTACCACGTCATAAGCTTGACACAACTGGACTGTAGCTCGTCATGTAGCTTGACACAACTGAACTGTACCACGTCATGAAGCTTGACACAACTGGACTGTACCATATCATATAGCTTGACACAACTGGACTGTACCACGTCATGTAGCTTGACACAACTGGACTGTACCACGGAGTGAGCCAAGAACAAACTGGAACAATACCACGTCATGTAGCTTGAACACAACTGGCTGTACCAGTCATTGTAGCTTGACACAACTGGACTATACCATGTCATGTAGCTGACACAACGGGCTGTACCTTGTCATGTAGCTTGACACAAAGGACTGTACCACGTCATGTAGTACAGTTTCAACTGTATGGGTTAATTTCTGGTAGTGGGGAGAATCACTGCTTCCATGGCAACATTTTAAGGATAAGATGCTTTCCTTTATTTACAGAAAAGAATAAAACGCAAAGCTGCATGATTAACATGCTGGTATAATGAGGGAACAAGAGATATGCCTTTTCCAGCTCATCTCTAAGAACAAATGTCAGTTGCATAGGAGCAAATAAAAGTGAACGCATAGTGAGGTCAGTTTTGACAAAGGATAAAAATGGAAGCCTACTGTGCTGAGGCGAGATCACAGATCTGTGCCTAATACATTCTTCAGCAAGTGTTTTACTGTATCTGCAATGTAAAGGTTAACTCCAGACTATTTTCCACTGCCTAGAGAATGCTGAATAAATGTACAATGTGTTACTTTTTTTAAAATTACTAAATGAAATACATTAAAAATGCCACATATAGTTACTGCCCCCTCCTCTGTATCAGTGAGCTTAGACATGCTCAGTTGTCCAAAGCAGTTTCTACTGTATCTACTTTGCAGCCTTTAGAGAAAATGTGACCTGAACGTTTCATTTGCTGTAAATGGCCTCTATACTCAAAAAAAATAATACCTGTCATTTACAATTGAAGGAGTAGGAAACGCTATTTCATCTTCTATTTGCTTTTAGAATGGAGTGCTCACATAGGAAAATAAAAGTGCAGGATATGCTGGGGCATGGTCAGATGATAATTATCTGGAATGTCTTCCTATAGATACATGTGCATTCTGTTGCTAAATTTCATGGCTTGTTTCTTTCAAATAGTCAGTCAATTTTTACATGGCCTCCCAAATGAGATTAGTACTGCCATTTGGGTTCTGTTCTGTATTCTTCTCTGTTTGTGTGAGCCAATGGGCCAACAGTACAAGCACCCAGGGACCCTGAATAGCTGGGACACAGGTACATGGTGCAAATTATTGCACACACGTCAATATAGTATATTGCAAATATTCAAATACTGAAGGAGTATATTGCAAAATATCAAATAATGAAGGAGTATATTGCAAAATATCAAATAATGGAGTATATTGCAAAATATCAAATAATGAAGGAGTATATTGCAAAATATCAAATACTGAAGGAGTATATTGCAAATATCAAATAATGAAGGAGTATATTGCAAAATATCAAATACTGAATATGCTTGTGAAGGTTCTCATTCATCCAGGTCATGGTATATTGAAGGAGTATACTGCAAAATATCAAATAATGAAGGAGTATATTGCAAAATATCAAATAATGAAGGAGTATATTGCAAATATCAAAACTGAATATGCTTGTGAAGGTTCTCATTCATCCAGGTCATGGTATATTGAAGGAGTATAACTGCAAAATATCAAATAATGAAGGAGTATATGTGAAATATCAAATAAAGGAGTATATGCAAAATATCAAATACTGAATATGTTGTGAAGGTTCCATTCATCCAGGTCATGGTATATGAAGGAGTATATTGCAAAATATCAAATACTGAAGGAGTATATTGCAAAAATATCAAATAATGAAGGAGTATATTGCAAAATATCAAATAATGAAGGAGTATATTGCAAAATATCAATACGAATATGCTTAGAGGTTCTCATTCATCCAGGTCATGGTATATTGAAGGAGTATACTGCAAATATCAAAAATGAAGGAGTATATTGCAAAATATCAAATAAGAAGGAGTATATTGCAAAATATCAAATACTGAATATGCTTGTGAGGTATCATTCATCCAGTCATGGTATATTGAAGGAGTATATTGCAAAATATCAAATACTGAAGGAGATATTGCAAAATATCAAATAAGAAGGAGTATATTGCAAATATTCAAATACTGAATATGCTTGTGAAGGTCTCATTCATCCAGGTCATGGTATATGAAGGAGTATATGCAAAATATGAAATATTGAAGGAGTATATTGCATTTGCAAAAAATCAAATAATGAAGAGTATATTGCAAAATACCAAATACTGAGGAGTATATTGCAAAATACCAAATACTGAAAGTGATATTGCAAAATACCAAATACTGAAATAGTATATTGCAATATCAAATAATGAAGGAGTATATTGCAAAATATCAAAATAATGAAGGAGGATATATTGCAAAATTCAAATAATGAAGGGTATAATTGCAAAATCTCAATAATGAAGGTATATATTGCAAAATATGAAATATTGAAGGAGTATATTGCAATTTGCAAAAATATCAAATAATGAAGGAGTATATTGCAAAATACCAAATACTGAAGGAGTATATTGCAAAATACCAAATACTGAAATGGAGTATATTGCAAAATATCAAATAATGAAGGAGTATATTGCAAAATCTCAAATAATGAAGGTATATATTGCAAAATATGAAATATTTTGTCTGTGGGGAAGCCATTTACAGTGGTTGTGGGGGAAGTCATCTACAGTGGTTGTCTGTGTGGGGGAAATCATCTACAGTGGTTGTCGGGGGGGGATTCATCTACAGTGGTTGTCGGGGGGGGATTCATCTACAGTGGTTGTCCATGGGGGGAGTCATCTAACAGTGGTTGTCCATGGGGGGAGTCATCTACAGTGTTTGTCCATTTGGGGTAGTCATCTACAGTGGTCATCTACAATGGTTGTCGGGGGGGGAGTCATTTACAGTGGTTGTCTGGGGGAAGTCATCTACAGAAAGTGAGTCTGATACACAATATAATAGGTTATAACTACAACCGGCTCATATTCAATAGAAAACCCATGATGTACCCCATGCGACTTTACCCCACAGCTACACACAGGAAACAAGGCCGTAAAGTGAGTCTGATACACAATATAATAGGTTATAACTACAACCGGCTCATATTCAATAGAAAACCCATGATGTACCCCATGCGACTTTACCCCACAGCTACACACAGGAAACAAGGCCGTAAAGTGAGTCTGATACACAATATAATAGGTTATAACTACAACCGGCTCATATTCAATAGAAAACCCATGATGTACCCCATGCGACTTTACCCCACAGCTACACACAGGAAACAAGGCCGTAAAGTGAGTCTGATACACAATATAATAGGTTATAACTACAACCGGCTTATATTTAATAGAAAACCCATGATGTAGCCCATGCGACTTTACCACACAGCTACACTCAGGAAACAAGGCAGTAAAGTGAGTCTGATACACAATATAATAGGTTATAACTACAACCGGCTTGGCCCGGGGAATCAATTATTATGTATTGCGTTTTCTTGAAATGACTGTTGGTGCGGAACAAGAGACATGTACTCTGTTAATGCAAAATGGAATGAATTGACTCAAAATGTAAAAAATTTCTGTCCCTAGGAAGTTTAATTCATCATTCAGTTAAACCATGAGCATTAAGCAGATCATTTTCATTCCTAAAGCATTGGTCCATTTCCTACAATTCCAGCATAAAATTAATCAAACACCCATGTTGACTGACATTCACACTGGCAATTGACTGTCATTATTGAATTTAGGGCGACAACTAAAACTTGCAAGTATAGGGGAACAGTGTACTGTGTTAAAGGGGAAGTTCAGTGGAAACAATACATATCTTTAAAGAAAAAAGGGCAGGAAAGTTTCCATTCAAGGACCCTTAACTGCCCATTCAGCATTGTGTTCTGTGTATAAATAATGCCTTCTGAAATACTGAGTTCCTATCTGCAGGACCCCCTAAGTTAGAGACCGTTTATGGTCCTTGCAGTGACGCAGCGTGGTTATTTATAGTTATAAGTAGGAGAGATCTGAGCATGTGTGTGACCCATCATAAACGCCAACTCAGTAGAAATTACTGTTAGGAATAGGGGATGGCCGGCCTTTCGCGGATTTATCCCGTTCGTGGAACGGCGCGGATTTTTCCGGATTTTCACACCTTCCGCAACTTCAGAAAACGCGGGATTTCTCGTATTTTCGAGGATTTTTTCAGTTTAAGGGGTCCTGCCGCGAGATTTTGGAATTTTCGAATTTCTTACGAAATTCACGATCCTCGAGCGGACACGGGATTTTGCGAAGTAGGACACATCTCTAGTTAGGAACATTCGCCAAGGGTAGTGGTGGCCTCCTGGGAAGGAAGAACGTTACAGAATCTGAAATGTCAGCTCACTAAGTGTCAAATGATTTTTCAGAATGGATGAGAATATGAGTAGAATAACTAGTTGTGTATAAATATTTTTAAATAATGATATTTTCAAACTGAACTTTCCCTTTAATTCTCATGTTTGCAATTAAGTCTATGTTATGTAATGGAAAGGCAATGGTGTTTCCTGAAGAGCTGCACATTGAAAGGCTAAATGGAATTTCTATTGGAAAAAAAAAAAACCGTAATTTAAAGTGGCAACGGGCACCAAAACTGAGGGAAACTCTGGGAGAGTAGTTAGAGATGGTTGTGGATCTGGGTGAATCTAGACAGTCTAATTCAAGTCAATTTAAGTGATCTCTGTTTCATGCTAATCCTACATGCCACTCAAAAACTGACCAATGTGAAATATACAGTTTAAACATACTGATTGGCTTCATTTATGTTAGTGTTATAACATTGTAAGTCTAGCCAGACATTATACTCACCAACATCCGTATCTCGGGTGGCTCTAATTATTATTACCCCACTCAAATTTCCTGAAATGATGACTACCTAGTGAGAATAAAGAAAACAAGCTGAGCACATAGGAGACTAAAATAAGAACATTAGGACTAGGCCACGATTACTAAGCTTTTACACATGACCAATCTCGCTTTTAAAGCACATAAACTAGTGTGAGGCCAATGATGTGACCACACGAGGTACTGAGCAGGTGATCCGTTAAGTGTATCTCCACCATAATAATGAATTAAGGAAGCTGGCTTACCTCCCGTTCTCATTAGAACAAAAAAGGAGCCAGGAGGAGAGGTAAGAAACTTACCTGCTTGCTTGTCCCCGGGCGCATAGTCTGATAGCCCGAAGGACTCTGTTTCTCATGCGCATGCGGGATCTATGCGCATAGAAGAAGTCAGGCAGGGGGGCCTGCGAAAGCAGTTTTTGACGCAATGTTTGTGCAATGCACACGCACCGGAAAGGGGGCAGAACGTGTCGTAGTGTGGCCCCCCTTAAGGGGACAGAAAATGTTCAAACATTTTGTAAAAATTTCAAGTGATATGAGGTTTGATACCATTACACGTAAAAAGATTATAGGTATTTTATAGGTAGCTGAGTACTCAGAATTTCCGTTTTTATTCCAATTCAATTTCTAGATCCTGTGATTACTCTCCCCCTCCAGGAAAACTGCACCACAGTCAGGCAAATACATTTTAAAGTTTCGACGGGAATTAAGGGGAATGAGAATGTCTCTTTTGAATATTACACTACAGGATAGGAGGAAGCCGTGTACTTTTTATAACTAGACTAAAAATGTTACACGTTTAAAATAACGTAAGTCGAATGTTCACTGCAAAATGACACAGACGCTGCTTACCCCAACAAGGTTAGTTTAACCTGTAAAAGGACATTGTTCTTAATCTGACACAGACAATCCTCCTTATTCATGTTTCCCTCCCTCCTGAGAAATAAATTCCAGCCTAAAACACGTGGTTTCTCCTCTTGGAGCATTTCATTAGCTGATTGCTCCATTTGGCAAGTAATTCGATACTTACGTTTGCCTCCTCTGGGTGGCATGCAGTTCGCTAATGTTAATGGAATCCATCATTAAAAAGCATAGGGGCAAATACACGCAGTTTCTCAATTCATGGATCTACAGTCCAGCTAATATATCTGGTTAATCCATACTACAGGATCAATCCAGCTAGAGCACAGCATCCCCTTGTAGAACACTGTCACATTGTCCAAACAGCAGAGGCAAACATCCTCTTCTCAAAATTGCTATCCCTTTATAAATCCATAATAGCAAGCAAAAGTCCACCATTGATCAAATAAGCCATAGATCTCTAATTATAGACTATATTTTGGCTGAGGATACTAGGAGTGTGGTAGCGGACGTTATTATATTTTACTGAACACACTTCATTCAGGATTCCCAAGGGAAAACTTTTAAATGGAGGGATTTAAGATTTAGGGATTACTAATGCCTTTTGGATTTCCGTCCCGTTGTGTTATCCCAGGATTGGGAATTGAAGTAGTGACTGTGAGTGTAATGTCTTTATATCCGAGGTACAAACATCCGGGGAGGGAAGGAGAGCTCCAAAAACACCAGTGGGTGCTGTTTCCTGGTTGAGATCTATTGTAAATATGTCATCTCTATTGAAAGATGGAACAAGAAGGCCACAAGAGTGCCAGACTGTATTAAGAGGATCTTGTGGAAGTTTCCATGGAATTGCATTGCAGAGATGGATTTTAAGAATCAAATGGGTCCCTAAGGCTTCTGTTGGCCGCCACTGTTCGTATAATTCTACTGTAGATTCTAAATGTTAGCTGCGTCCCCTGAGTTTACTGGGCACTGGGCTAGTGGCAGGCCTTGTGGATAATTCTGGTCTAAGTACTAATAAATTTCCACACACGCAGGGAATTTTGCATTAAGCACCATTATCAAAGGATTTATTGAATGAATGGAATACAAAATGTTCGGTTGATTCCAAAAATAGCTTTTCCACTCTCTTTCTTTTTTAAAATGCTAGTATGTAATGTACGGGAATATAACTTGACATTAATGGATCTTGTACATGCACAACAAAAATACCTGGAACGGGGTCTTGCCCCACTTGGTTCTTATTTTGTTGGGAACCGCGGGACAATAAGATCCGGGCGCTGCTTCCTACAAAACCACCAAGCAAACAGAAAGGAATTACCCAGAAGTGAATGTAATGTAAGGTGTAGTTCTTAGAAAGAAAAGGACATATGGACCAATAATAGTTGGCGTGTGTGAAGTGGTTGGAAAAATTGAACATATGGCACATATTATGAGACTGTTACGCCTGTAAGTAATCAAGCTGATGCAGTTAGTCCATAACATTGAAGCAAACTGTCAGAGGATTCAAACTTGCCCAATTCCGGATTGTGTTTGGAATTACATGTGTGCACAATTTGTGTACGTATTGCATGGTTCAACACACAGATGTGCATGGCATACGGGCATATCAGACACATCATACATTGCCAATAATCTGCATGCGTGCCATGCTTGGAAAGGGGATCGAAACCATAGTGCTAGGCCACACAGTGCAACTTTTAATCGTACTAAAAAAGCGCACGTAGAGGTGGCCCAAATGTGGCCAACCAAAGTCCACGAAATCAAACAATCTGCCCGGTTTTGGAGATGGAACTGTCATGTGACCCGATCCCACCATAGTTAAGTACAGCACTGACTTGTTCATAAAGGGCCAAAGATAGCAGTGCAGTGTTCCCTGAAGCATTTACTGAGAGCTGTGATCAGCACCATAAAATATAATAAGGCTCAAGATGTGGGAATGTCCCTTGCTGACAAGGCCTGTAAAGAAGACGAAACAAAATATCTAAGTAGGCAGAAATAATTAAATGAAATGATACATGAAATTAAAGAAAACATACATAGTTATAGTTATTGAGGATGAATAAAGAAGTCCATCCAGTCCCAACCCATCTACCATTAGTAGTAGTTCCGAGAACTTAATAGAGAAAATTCAGCGCCAAATACTTTTCTCCTTCCTTTCCTCTTCACCATCTAATCCTTCCATCCGTGATTCCCTGTGATAAATAAATGTTGTGTATGAACTTCTGTCTATTACTGCCTTGTCATGACTCAGAACTTGGTCACAGTTGCCTAGTAGAAATTGGCTATTTGAAGTTATCCCAACAGCCAATGAGCAAAAGTTAGGTTCTAGCACCTCAGAAGAAGAAGGACATGTACAGGACCTGGAGAATGGCCACAGCAAGGATAGCCAAAAAGGGGGAACCAAATAATAAAATGTATAAAAATTAAGATATCTGTAAAATTCCCTTTATGATGACAAGTGTTTAGAGTAAAGAAAGATCTCAACTTTCCTTTATATATTTCATTTGTAATGAAGACGAGTAGGAGGCGGGACATCACAAAAAAGTTCCTACGATGGACTACTTGACAAACCGTTGTCATCCACCTGTGCCAATAAATGCTCGGTATAGAGCAAACAATTCACAGCATCGGGGATCTCCTACCAACCATGGCAGTTGTGTGGTGGTACAGGGAGTCAACCCTAGTCGGTCTTGGTAATTTGGGAGAACTCCCAGATCAGGAGTGTCTGCCAATTAAAAACACGTTGCACTTAATGATATGAACAGTAGTTAATAAGATTAAACAAAATCATTAGTTGTGAGCTGACGGTAGAACAAAGAAATGGTTACCTGGTATTGGGGCTTTATGATGGGTGGAAATTAATGGTTTCTATAGTGATTTGTCGTTCTTTAGAGCTTTATAGTTAAATCATACACGTGTGATTCGTTTTATTAAACAAAATTCTTAACTGAGATTTTGTAACACATATTCCTTATTATTTCATTGGATATTTTACAATAATCTTACGAATTATTTCGCAAACATAATTATATCAGACATATTTCCTTAGTCATATAGAACACAACTTTAAATGCTTCCTCCGTCTAAGGATGTCCATCCCCAAAAACTAAAATTTAACCTCATTCTGGCCCCTCTGTTGTAAAAAATCCTTACATCTCTCTCTTATGAAAGGTTTCTTATCCTGTCCTAGCTGAGAAACAGTGGACAAGTGCAAAGGAGCCCTCCCCCCCACCCCTCGTAGTTCGCGAACACTCAGTTAGGACAAATAATTTCCCTTGTGTGTTACCCAGCCTTAGATTGTAAGCTCTTTGAGGGGCAGGGATCTCTTTCCTAAATATGTCAAGGCATATAACTTTGAAAACTTTATTACTATTGATTGTAAATTGTGATTTATCTCACACTGACTTGCACTATCCCTATTTGTATACACTGATGTATATGTACAGTCGGTGTACCCAAGTGGCGCATATAAATAAATATGATACATACAAATTTCTTATATTTTATTTGCCCCAATGTTACCTATAGGTCTGACACACAAATTAGATGGATATGGGGGCCTGAGGGCAAGGGTGGACTGGGTGAAGTTTAAATATGGCCCCACTCCCACCCTGAACTCCTGGTCCCCCTGGTGTTGGGAGGATGGGAAACTGCTCTAAAACTACAAACGGGGTTTTCAGGGGAGTAGCCTGAAAATTGCAGAGAAGTGATTATTTCATGCCTGAAACAGACGTCTTGTGTCAAAGCAGCAATTTTACAAGCTTGGAAATGCCATGTCATCAAAACCAACTGAAATGATGTTCTTAGCCAGCTTATCCCTACGCTTGGCACTTGTAACAGATTGCAGAGCGTGAAAACGAGATCCATCTTGACATCAAAAAACAAATTCACCGGAACAAATTGCAGCCCTGAACATGCACTTTATATACAGCAAACGACGCCTGATCCGATTGCTGGAGGTGTTTTGATTCCATTAAAACGGACCATTCTTTATCGGTATAGAACCAGGATTATCAAAAACACCACCAACATGTGAACTATTAGTAAATAGAAACTAGACGGCACTTGGGCTTTTGCAGCTTATTGAAACAAGATCACATTAACCTTAATTACACAAACAAATATGGCAGCTGCGATTCAGTGTTCATAACACAACTAGGCAAAAAGAAATGATTCTGGCGCACAAAACATACAATTTAAACCCCAGACCAAGAGAGATAAATTCAACGTACAACAGCTGCAATTAAAGTGGACACTAGCAATGGCTTATCAAAACACTGTGATGTAGATCAACAAAGGCAAAAGAAGACTGATAGTGAGGAGACAAAGGATCTCAATCTACGGCTTGGGGAGTTGTTTATGCCAAAGCCTTCTCTATGGGAAGAGTATAAAGGACTACCGGTCTATGATCTAACTATGAGGTGTGGACTCATTTACAGTTTTAGTTTAAGAGTTATTTCAAATAATTAACGGTTGTTATGAGAAAAACTAATAATAAAGGAGTATATTGCCGAAAGATTAAATTAAAATGGGATAATTATATTGCAAAATATCAAATACTAAGTAGTAATTGGTTAATTTAAATGGAAAAATGGCTATAAAAGTATTTGGCATAAATACTCAATGTAATAAACCGTCAGTATTTGGTATTTTGCAATATACTCTTCATTATTTGATATTTTTGCAAATGCAATATACTCCTTCAATATTTCATATTTTGCAATATACTCCTTCATATACCATGACCGGATGAATGAGACCTTCACAAGCATATTCAGTATTTGATATTTGCAATATACTCCTTCTTATTTGATATTTTGCAATATACTCCTTCAGTATTTGATATTTTGCAATATACTCCTTCAATATACCATGACTGGATGAATGTACCTCACAAGCATATTCAGTATTTGATATTTTGCAATATACTCCTTCTTATTTGATATTTTGCAATATACTCCTTCATTTTTGATATTTGCAGTATACTCCTTCAATATACCATGACCTGGATGAATGAGAACCTTAAGCATATTCGTATTTGATATTTTGCAATATACTCCTTCATTATTTGATATTTTGGCAATATACTCCTTCATTATTTGATATTTTTGCAATATACTCCTTCAGTATTTGATATTTTGCAATATACTCCTTCAATATACCATGACCTGGATGAATGAGGAACCTTCACAACTATTCAGTATTTGATATTTTGCATATACTCCTCTTATTTGATATTTCAATATACTCCTTCATTATTTGATATTTTGCAGTATACTCCTTCAATATACCATGACCTGGATGAATGAGAACCTTCACAAGCATATTCAGTATTTGATATTTTGCAATATACTCCTTCATTATTTGATATTTTGCAATATACTCCTTCATTATTTGATATTTTGCAGTATACTCCTTCAATATACCATGACCTGGATGAATGAGAACCTTCACAAGCATATTCAGTATTTGATATTTTGCAATATACTCCTTCAGTATTTGATATTTGCATATAACTCCTTCAGTATTTGATATTTTGCAATATACTCCTTCATTATTTGATATTTTGCAATATACTCCATTATTTGATATTTTGCAATATACTCCTTCATTATTTGATATTTTGCAATATACTCCTTCAGTATTTGAATATTTTGCAATATACTATATTGACGTGTGTGCAATAATTTGCACCATGTACCTGTGTCCCAGCTATTCAGGGTCCCTGGGTGCTTGTACTGTTGGCCCATTGGCTCACACAAACAGAGAAGAATACAGAACAGAACCCAAATGGCAGTACTAATCTCATTTGGGAGGCCATGTAAAAATTGACTGACTATTTGAAAGAAACAAGCCATGAAATTTAGCAACAGAATGCACATGTATCTATAGGAAGACATTCCAGATAATTATCATCTGACCATGCCCCAGCATATCCTGCACTTTTATTTTCCTATGTGAGCACTCCATTCTAAAAGCAAATAGAAGATGAAATAGCGTTTCCTACTCCTTCAATTGTAAATGACAGGTATTATTTTTTTTGAGTATAGAGGCCATTTACAGCAAATGAAACGTTCAGGTCACATTTTCTCTAAAGGCTGCAAAGTAGATACAGTAGAAACTGCTTTGGACAACTGAGCATGTCTAAGCTCACTGATACAGAGGAGGGGGCAGTAACTATATGTGCATTTTTAATGTATTTCATTTAGTAATTTTAAAAAAAGTAACACATTGTACATTTATTCAGCATTCTCTAGGCAGTGGAAAATAGTCTGGAGTTAACCTTTACATTGCAGATACAGTAAAACACTTGCTGAAGAATGTATTAGGCACAGATCTGTGATCTCGCCTCAGCACAGTAGGCTTCCATTTTTATCCTTTGTCAAAACTGACCTCACTATGCGTTCACTTTTATTTGCTCCTATGCAACTGACATTTGTTCTTAGAGATGAGCTGGAAAAGGCATATCTCTTGTTCCCTCATTATACCAGCATGTTAATCATGCAGCTTTGCGTTTTATTCTTTTCTGTAAATAAAGGAAAGCATCTTATCCTTAAAATGTTGCCATGGAAGCAGTGATTCTCCCCACTACCAGAAATTAACCCATACAGTTGAAACTGTACTACATGACGTGGTACAGTCCTTTGTGTCAAGCTACATGACAAGGTACAGCCCGTTGTGTCAGCTACATGACATGGTATAGTCCAGTTGTGTCAAGCTACAATGACTGGTACAGCCAGTTGTGTTCAAGCTACATGACGTGGTATTGTTCCAGTTTGTTCTTGGCTCACTCCGTGGTAAGTCCAGTTGTGTCAAGCTACATGACGTGGTACAGTCCAGTTGTGTCAAGCTATATGATATGGTACAGTCCAGTTGTGTCAAGCTTCATGACGTGGTACGTTCAGTTGTGTCAAGCTACATGACGAGCTCCAGCCAGTTGTGTCAAGCTTATGACGTGGTACAGTCCAGTTTGTGTCAGCTACATGACGTGTAACAGTCCAGTTGTGTCACTATATGATGGGTACAGTCCTGTTGTGTCAAGCTACACGATGTGGTACATTCCAGTTGTGTCAAACTACATGACGTGGCACAGTCTAGTTGTGTCAAGCTACATGACGTGGCACAGTCTAGTTGTGTCAAGCTATATGACGTGGTACAGTCCAGTTGTGTCAAGCTATATGATGTGGTACATACCAGTTGTGTAAAGCCATAAGATGTGGTACAGCTCAGTTTGTGTTCAAGCTACACGATGTGCTACATTCCGTTGTGTCAAACTACATGACGTGGCACAGTCTAGTTGTGTCAAGCTACATGACGTGGCACAGTCTAGTTGTGTCAAGCTATATGACGTGGTACAGTCCAGTTGTGTCAAGCTATATGATGTGGTACATACCAGTTGTGTAAAGCCATAAGATGTGGTACAGTCCAGTTGTGTCAAGCTATATATGTGGTGTACAGTCCAGTTGTGTCAAGCTTTAATGTGGTACAGTCCAGTTGTGTCAAGCTATAAGATGTGGTACATTCCAGTTGTCTTAAGCTACATGATGTGGTACAGTCCAGTTGTGTCAAGCTTCATGACGTTGTACAGTCCGTTGTGTCAAGCTACATGACGTGGTACAGTCCAGTTGTGTCAAGCTACATGATGTGGTACAGTCCAGTTCTGTCAAGCTATATAATGTGGTACATTACAGTTGTGTCAAGCTATAAGATGTGGTACAGTCCAGTTGTGTCAAGCTATATAATGTAGTACAGTCCAGTTGTGTCAAGCTATATAATGTGGTACAGTCCAGTTGAAGGGAGGCGTTGAATATGTGGGTACAGTCCAGTTGTGTCAAGCTACATGACGTGGTACAGTCCAGTTGTGTCAAGCTATATGATGTGGTACAGTCCAGTTGTGTCAAGCTACACGATGTGGTACATTCCAGTTGTGTCAACCTACATGACGTGGCACAGTCTAGTTGTGTCAAGCTACATGACGTGGCACAGTCTAGTTGTGTCAAGCTATATGACGTGGTACAGTCCAGTTGTGTCAAGCTATATGATGTGGTACATACCAGTTGTGTAAAGCCATAAGATGTGGTACAGTCCAGTTGTGTCAAGCTACACGATGTGTACATTCCAGTTGGTGTCAAACTACATGACGTGCACGTCTAGTTTGTCAACTAATACGTGGCACAGTCTAGTTTGTGTCAAGCTATCTGACGTTGTACAGTCCAGTTGTGTCAAGCTATATATGGTGGTACATACCATTGTGTGTAAAGCCATAAGATGTGTACAGTCCAGTTGTGTCAAGCTACCGATGTGGTACATTCCAGTTGTGTCAACTACATGACGTGGCACAGTCTAGTTGTGTCAAGCTACATGACGTGGCACAGTCTAGTTGTGTCAAGCTTATGACGTGGTACAGTCCATTTGTGTCAAGCTATATGATGTGGTACATACCAGTGTGTAAAGCCATAAATGGTGGTACAGTCCAGTTGTGTCAAGCTATATAATGTGGTACAGTCCATTTGTGTCAAGCTATATAATGTGGTACAGTCCAGTTTGTGTCAGCTATAAGATGTGGTACATTCCAGTTGTCTTAGCTCATGATGTGGTACAGTCCAGTGTGTCAGCTTCATGACGTTGTACAGTCCAGTTGTGTCAAGCTACATGACGTGGTACATTCCAGTTGTGTCAAGCTACATGATGTGGTACAGTCCAGTTCTGTCAAGCTATATAATGTGGTACATTACAGTTTGTCAAGCTATAGATGTGGTACAGCATTCATGTGTCAAGCTATATAATGTAGTACAGTCCAGTTGTGTCAAGCTATATAATGTGGTACAGTCCGTTGAAGGGAGGCGTTGAATATGTGGGTACAGTCCAGTTTGTGTCAAGCTACATGACGTGGTACAGTCCAGTTGTGTCAAGCTATTGATGTGGTACAGTCCAGTTGTGTCAAGCTCACACATGTGGTACATTCCAGTTGTGGTCAAACTACATGACTTGGCACAGTCTAGTTGTGTCAACTACATGACTTGGCACAGTCTAGTTGTGTCAAGCATATGACGTGGTACAGTCCAGTTGTGTCAAGCTATATGATGTGGTACATACCAGTTGTGTAAGCCTAAGATTGTGGTACAGTCCGTTGTGTCAAGCTACACGATGTGGTACATTCCATTTTGTGTCAAACTACATGACGTGGCACAGTCTAGTTGTGTCAAGCTACATGACGTGGCACAGTCCTAGTTGTTGTCAAGCTATATGAACGTGGTACAGTCCGTTGTGTCAAGCTATAGAGTGGTTACATACCATTGTGTAAAGCCATAAGATGTGGTACAGTCCAGTTGTGTCAAGCTATATAATTGGTACAGTCCATTTGTGTCAAGCTATATGATGTGGTACATACCATTGTTTGTAAGCCATAAAATTGGGTACCGTCCAGTTTGTGTCAAGCTATATAATGTGGTACAGTCCAGTTTGTTCAAGCTATATAATGTGGTACAGTCCAGTTTGTGTCAAGCTATAAGAGTGGTACATCCAGTTGTCTTAAGCTACATATGTGGGTACAGTCCAATTGTGTCAAGCTTCATGAAGTTGTACAGTCCAGTGTTGTCAGCACATGACGTGGTACAGTCCAGTTGTGTCAAGCTACATGATGTGGTACAGTCCAGTTGTGCAAGCATATCTTGGTCAGTCCAGTGTGTCAAGCTATAAGATGTGGTACATTCCAGTTTGTCTTAAGCTACATGATGTGGGTACACGTCCAATTGTGTCCAAGCTTCAATGAAATTGGTAAGTATATTGCAAAATATCAAATAATGAAGGAGTATATTGCAAAATATCAAATAATGAAGGAGTATATTGCAAAAATATCATAGATAATTTTTGGCCCCCTTGTGAAGGTTTCATTCATCCAGGTCATGGTATATGAAGGAGTATATTGCAAAATATCAAAAATACTGAAGGAGTATATTGCAAAATATCAAATAATGAAGGAGTATATTGCAAAATATCAAATACTGAATAGCTTGTGAGGTTCTCATTCATCCAGGTCATGGTATATTGAAGGAGTATATGGCAAATATGAAATATTGAAGGAGTATATTGCAATTTGCAAAAATATCAAATAATGAAGGAGTATATTGCAAAATACCAAATACTGAAGGAGTATATTGCAAAATACCAAATACTGAAAGTGTATATTGCAAAATACCAAATACTGAAATAGTATATTGCAAAATATCAAATAATGAAGGAGTATATTGCAAAATATATATCAAATAATGAAGGAGTATATTGCAAAATATCAAATAATGAAGGAGTATATTGCAAAATCTCAAATAATGAAGGTATATATTGCAAAATATGAAATATTTATTACTTGATATTTTGCAATATACTTTTTATAGCATTTTTCCATTTTAACAATATACTACTTAGTATTTGATTTTTTGCAAATAATTCCCTATTTTATTTAATATTTCGCAATATACTCCTTTATTATTAGTTATTTCTCATAAACAACTTTTATTTTTGACATATACTCTTAAACTAAAACTGTAAATAAAGTTACCCTCATATTTAGATCATAGACCGGTGTCGTCTTTATAGCTCTTCCCAATAGAAAGAGGCTTTGGGCTAGACAACTCCCCAAGCAGTAGATGTAGATCCGTTTTCCCTTCCTATCAGTCTTCTTCCTTTGTATTACTATCACATTGTTATAAGCATTGCTAGTGTCACTTAATGCAGCTGTTGTACAGTTTGAATTTATCTCTCTTTGGTCTGGGGTTTAAATTGTATGTTTTGTGCGCCAGATCATTTCTTTGCCTAGTTGTTTTATGAACATGAATCGCACTGCCATATTGTTTGTGTAATTAAGGTTAATGGATTATTTTCAATAAGCTGCAAAACCACAAGGCCTTCTATTTCTATTTACTAAGTTCATGTTGGTGGTGTGTTTTTTGTAATCTGGTCTATACAGATAAAGAATGGTCCTGTTTTAAATAGGATCAAAAACTTCCAGCATCGGATCAGGGCGTCGTTTGCTGTAATATAAAGTCATGTGTCAAGGGCTGCAATTTGTTCCGTGAATTGTTTTGGTGTCAAGTGAGATCTGTTTCAGCTCTGCATCTGTTACAAGTGCCAGCGTAGGGATAGAGCTGGATAAGACATCATTTCAGTTGGTTTTGACATGGCATTTCCGCTTGTAAAATTGCTGCTTTGACGCAAGACGTCTGTTTCAGGAATGAAATTTCAGCTCTGCAATTTTCAGGCTACTCCACTGAAAACCCTGTTTAGTAGGTTTTAGAGACAGTTTCCCCATACCTCCCACACCAGGGGACCAGGAGGAGTTCAGGGTGGAGTGGGGCATATTTAAACTTCACCCAGGTCCACCCTTGCCCTCAGCCCCCAGATAACTCTATTGTGTGTACAGACCTATAGGTACATGGGGCAAAATAAAATATAAGAACATTGTTATGTATGCATAATTTTATTTATATAGCGCCACTTGGGTACACAGCACTGTACATAATACAATACATGTATACAAATAGGGATGAGTGCAAGTCAGTGTGCAGATAAATACAATTTACATAAATAAATAAGTTTCAAGTTTATGCCTTGACATATTAGGAAAGAGATCCTGCCCAAAGAGCTTACAATCTAAGGCTGGGTACACACAGGGAAATTATTTGTCCTAACTGAGTGTTCGCAACTAGCGAGGGGTGGGGGGGAGGCCTCCTTTGCACTTGTCACTGGTTTTCTCAGAGGACAAGAAGAGAACCTTTCATAAAGAGCAGAATTGAGGATTTTTTACACAGAGGGCCAGATAGTGGGTTAAATTTTAGTTTTGGGGATGGACATGCCCTTAAGACGGGAGGAACGTTTAAAGTTGGTGTTCTATATGACTAAGGGAAATATGTCTAATATTAATGTTTTGCGAATAATATAGTAATTATTGTAAATAATCCAATGATAAATAAAGGAATGTTACAAAATCTCAGTTAATAAATTGTTTTGTTTAACGAATCAACAGTGTAATATTATACTATAAAGCTCTAAAGAAACGAAACATCACTATAGAAACCATTAATTTCCACCCATTCATAAAGCCCCAATAACAAGGTAACCATTTCTTTTGTTCTACCGCAGCTCAACTATGATTTGTTTAATCTTTAACTACTGTTCATATCATTAAGTTGCAACGTGTTTTTATTGGCAGACACTCCTGGATCTGGGAGGTTCGCCAAATTACAAAGACCGACGAGGGTTGACTCCGCTGTACCACACTGCCATGGTTGGAGGAGATCCCCGATGCTGTGAATTGTTGCTCTATAAACCGAGCATTTATTGGCACAGTGGATGAAAACGGTTGGCAAGAAGTCCATCAGGTTAGAACTTTTGTGATGTCCCTCCTCCTCTGTCTTCAAACTTAAAATATCATTAAAGGGAAAGTTGAGATCTTTCTTACCTAAACATTGTCATCATAAGGGAATTTCAGATTATCTATTTATAAACATTTTATTATTGATTCCCTTTTGCTATGCCGCTGCTTGCCATTCCAGGTCCTGTAAGTGTCCTTCTTCTTCTGAGGTTGCTATACCTAACTTCTTCATCATTGGCTGTTGGATAATTCAAATATGCTCAGATTTCTACTGAGCACTGATTGACCAAGGTTCTGAGTCAAGGAGCAAGGCAGTAATAGACAGGAAAGTCAATACAAAAGCATTTATTTATGCACAGGGAAATCACTGGATGGAAAGATTAAGATTGGTGGAAGGAGAAAAGGAAGGAGAAATATTTGCGCTGAATTTTCTCTTTAAAGTTCTACGGGAAACTACTACTAAATAGGTAGATGGGTTGGACTGGATGGACATGTCTTTATTCATCCTCAATCTATACTAGTATAGTTTTTTCATTTATTCATGTATCATTTCATTTAATATTTCTGCCTACTTTATTTTTTGTCTTCTTTACAGGCTTGTCAGCATGGACATCCAACATCTTGAGCACTTATTATTTTATGGTGCTGATCCAGCCTCTCAGAATGCTTCAGGGAACACTGCACTGCATATCTGTGCCCTTTATACAAGGTCAGTGCTGTCTTAGACTAGAGGTGGGATCCGGGTCACATGAACGTTCCATCCAAAACCGGCAGATTGTTTGGATTTCGGGACTTTGTGGCCACATTTGGGCCCACACTAGCGTGCGCTATTTTTGTACGATTAAAAGGGCACTAGTGTGGCCTAGCACGTAGGGTTAGATCCCACTTTCAAGCATGGCAGCGCATGCAGGGATTTGCAGTGTACTGATGTGCTGGATATGCTCTATGCATGCACATCGTGTTTGTTGGAACGCATGCAATCGTACAAAAAGTTTTGCACACATGTATTCCAAAACACAATCCGAATTGGGCAAGTTGAACCTCTGACATTTCTGCAATGTTTAGGATAACTGCACAGCTTGAATTACTTACGGCGTAACAGTCTATAATAGTGTCCATAGTTCATTTTATCCAACCACTATCACACAACAAACTATTATGTAACAATATGTCCTTTTCTTTAAGAACATACACCTTACATTACATATCACTTCTGGGTAATTCCTTTCTGTTTGCTTGGTGTTTTGTAGGAAAGCAGCGCCCGGATCTTATTGTACCGCGGTTCCCAACAAAGAAATAAAGAACCACAGTGGGCAGACCCCCGTTCCAGGTATTTTTGTTGTGCAATGTACAGATCCATTATGTAAGTTATTCCCGTACATTACATACTGCATTTTAAAAAAGAAAGAGAGGGGAAAAGCTATTTTTTGGAATCAAGCCCAATTTTGTATTCCATTCATTCAAGTAAGCCTTTGATTAATGGTGCTTAATGCAAAATTCCCTGCTGTGTGGGAATTTTTAGTACTTAGACCAGAGATATCCACAAGCTACCTAGCCACTAGCCCAGGGCCCGTAAAAAGCGGGGACCGCGCTACAATATTAAACTACAGTAAGAAGTATATCGAACAAGGGCGGCCAACAGAGGCCTAGGGACCCATTTGATCTTAATCCATCTCTGCAATGCAATGCAATGGAAACTTCCACAAGAGATCCTCTGAATACAGTCTTGAACTTCTTGGTGCCTTCTTGTATCCATACTTTTACAATAGAGATGACATATTTACTATAGATCATCAACCAGGAAAAGCACCCACTGTGTTTTTGGAGCTTACTCCCTTCCCCGGATGTTGTACATCGGATATAAGCATTTAATCACAGTCACTACTTCAATTCCAAATCCTGATAAACCAACACGGAAAGTCCAAAAGGCATTAGTATCCTAAATCTTTAGAATCCTCCATTTAAAAGTTTTCCCTTGGAATCCTGAATGAAGTGTGTTCAGTAAAATATAATAACTCGCTACACATCCTAGTATCCTCAGCCAAAATATATGTCTAGGAATTAGAGATCTATGGCTTATTTGATCTAATGGTGGAACTTTGCTTATGTATGGATTTATAAAGGATACATAATATTTTAGAAAGGATGTTTGCCTCTGGCTGTTGGAGAATGATGAAAGTGTTCTACAAGGATGCTGTGCTCTACTGGATTGTATGCCTGGAGATGGATTAACCATGAGTATTAGCTGGACTGTAGATCCAGAATTGAGAAACTGCGGTTATTTGCCCGATTGCTTTTTATGATGGATTAACCATTAACATTAGCTAAGCTGCATGCACCCAGATGAGAGGAAACGTAAGTATCAGAATTACTTGCCAAGATGAAGCAATCAGCTGAATGAAATGCTCCAAGATGGAGAAACCACGTGTTTTAGCTGGAATTTATTTTCTCAGGAGGAGAAACATGAATAAAGGAGGATTGTCTGTGTCAAGATTAAGGAACAATGGTCCGTTTTACAGGTTAAACTATTCCTTGTTGGGGTAGCAAGCGGTCTGTGTCATTTGCATGTGAACATTCTGACTTAGTTATTTTTAAACTGTACATTTTAGTCATATTATAATAAATTACACGGCTTCCTATCCTGTAGTCGTATATCAAAGAGACATTCTCATTTCCCTTAATCCCGTCGAAACTTTTAATGTATTTGCCTGACTGTGTGCAGTTTTCTGGAGGGGGGAGTATCACAGGATAGTAATTGAATTGAAAAAAAACGGAGAATTCTGAGTACTCAGCTACCTATAAAATACCTATAATCTTTTACAGTGTAATGGTATCATCACACACATCATCACTTGAATTTTTAAAATGTTGACATTTTCTGTCCCTTAAGGTGGGGCCACACTACGACACGTTCTTGCGCACGTTTCCGTGCTTGTGCATGCACACGATTGCGCAAAAACTGCTTATCGCAGGCCCCCCTGACTGACTGTCTTCTATGCGCATAGATCACGCATGCGCATAGAAGACAGAGTCCGTCGGGACCTATCAGACTATGCGCCCGGGGAACAAGCAAGCAGGTAGTTTCTTACCTTCTCTCCTGGCTCCTGTTTGTTCTAATGAAGAACGGGAGGTAAGGCACAGCTCCTTAAATTCGATATTATGAGTGGAGATACACTTTACGGATCACCTCGCAGTCAACGCTAGTGTGGTCACATCAATTGGCCCACTAGTTTTGTGCTTTTAAAAGCGAGATTGGGTCATGTGTAAAAGCTTAGTAATGTGGCCTATCCTAAATGTTCTTATTGTATTTATATCCTGTGCTCAGCTTGTTTCTTTATTCTCCTAGGTAGCAGTCATTTCAGGAAATTTTGAGCTGGGGAATTAATAGAGCCACCGAGATCGGATGTTGGGTGAGTAATTGCTGCTAGACTTACAATTGTTAAACACTAACATAAATGAAACAATCAGTATGTTTGAACTGTATATTTCACATTGGTCATTTTGAGTGGCATGTAGGTTAGCATGAAAAGAGTCACTTAAATGACTGAAATTAGACTGTCATGAAGATGCACCCAGATCCACAACCAGTCTCTAACTCTCCCAGAGTTCATGCAGTTGGTGCCCGTTGCACTTTAAATTACGTTTTTTTTCCCAATAAGAATTCCTTATAGCCTTCAAATGTGCATTCTATGGAAACACCATTGGCCTTTCCATTAATAGAATAGACTTAAAATTGCAAACATGAGAATTAAAGGAGAAGTTCAGTTGAAAATATCATTATTTAAAAATATTTATACACAACTAGTTATTCTACATATTCTCATCCATTCTGAAAATCAGTTGAATTAGTGAGTGACATTTCAGATTCTGTAACGTTCTCTTCCCAGGATGCACCACTACCTTGGAATGTTCCTAACAGAGATGTCCGAACTTCGCAAAATCCGGTCCGCTCGAGGATCTGTGAATTTTGGAAAAATTCGAAAATTCCAAAATCCCGCGAGCGGACCCATTAAAATGAAAAATATCCTCGAAAATACGAAAAATCCGCGTTTCGGAAGTTCGGAAGGTGGAAAATCCGGAAAAATCCGCCGTTCACGAACGGATAATCCGCGAACCGGCCATCCCTATTCCTAACAGTAATTTCTACTGATTGGCTGTTGGATGGGTCACACATGCTCAGATCTCTACTGAAGTAACTGAAATAACCAGACGCTGCGTCAAGGGCAGGACCATAACGGTCTCTATTAGGGGTCCTGCAGATAGGAAAATCAGTATTCAGAAGCATTTATTAATACACAGACACAATGCTGAATGGGCAGGTTAAGTTCCATTAGAATGGAAAAATTCTGCCCTTTTTTCTTTTAAAAGTATATGTATTTCCACTGAACTTCCCCTTTAACACAGTCAAACTGTTCCCCTATACTTGCAAGTTTTGAGTGTAGCCCTAAATTCAATAATTGAAAGTCAATGCCAGTGTGAATGTCAGTCAACATGGGTGTTTATGAGTTAAATTTTTTATGCTGAATTGTATGAGAAATGGACAAATGCTTTAGGAATGAAAATGATCTGCTTAATGCTCATGGTTAACTGAATGAATTAACTTTCCTAGGGACAGAAATGTTTTACATTTTGAGCAATTCCATTTGAATTCAGTATTTACGAGTACAGTAGTACTCTGTCCGGCACCAACAGTCATTTCAAAGAAAAAACGCAATACAATATAAAGATTCCCTGGGCCAAATTTCACACAAACAATAACTGAACATGAAAAAGAAAATGGTATAATAATGTAGGTGCTATATAGGTGTCAAAAGGATCAATAGTAATTGCTCTGGGATGGCCGCAACAAGGATCTTAGCAACGTAACACGTAAGATACAGCCATTTCATCTGATAATTGCACGTGGTGTATCTTTAATGCACTGGGTATCAGCCACTTTATTGTATGTATACAAGATCCTGAACTTGTGTTTTTTCCCTAATTCTTCCATGATGCCGGCTATCATCTTCTAGTAAAAGAGCCCTGGCATCACTGCAGTTCCTTATAAAAGCCCTCACCCAGAGGGTTAATTTATGTATCCGCATCACTTCTTTTACAGTTTAATTTCTCTTCCATACAATGATTGCTTACAAATACTGTTACGTGGGCAAAGTGAGTCGGATGGATATAAAACCCTTTGCGTAGGATATTTTTTATACAGTGATGGCAGGTGTCCCTTCTAAAAAGATTTTATCCCATTTTGGAAGGATATATCTTGGGAACCATATGTCCTATGTCTTATGAAGATTGTCCTGCCCAAAATACATGTTTGAAAGGTTGCCAGCAGTTATAGTGACAAAATGGTATTGTAAGTAGCCGTGGCCTCTGAATAATAAAAAGTATTGTTTTCTTTCTAGTTCCCTTCCAGGAATCTCCCTCTTATGCATTCATCGCAGAGAAGGGGGCAAGCATTATCCGTCCCCCATGTGCTCCATCGTGCCAACAGCGACAACAGCCTCTCACTGCCTGATTGGATGGTCTTTCTCAGCATCTACTGCCAATACGGTCACTCTTCAAGGACAAAAGTCTTCAGGGGGAACTATGCGCAGCTCCAGCAGTCCACGTGGTGCGCGCAACAGGTCACCTTCAAGAGGCCGTCACCGAGGAATCCAGAAACACCAGTGGACACCCTAGGTAATCCATCTTCCATGATGCGGCTGTTATAACACTGCAATGTCTTTGTGGCATGTTCTAAAATAGGAATTCCCGGAATCATGTCTGTAAGTAGATATTGGCCTCGTACATTATTTCAGGACCAATTTTGGTAATTTTAAAGACTCATCACTACCCCAAGGCTTCAACGTAAGGTGGGTTAATAGTTCAAAGTATTTCCCACAGACTAATGAGAAGTTAGTAACCCTTCATTTTGTATTTGTATCATTTAAAGGTGATATATATAGCTAATATCTTTTAACAATGTTTTTGTCCCTTGTAGCAAGAATGGTTGCACTGGAGTCAAGGATAGATGATGATACGTTAGAATATTGAGTCATATACGAATATATCACTGAAATATCACAGTAGATACTTTAAAGGATAACAAAAGTATTGTTTGCCCTGCCCCCTTCTGCCCAGGGCATAACCAATGAGATGACATGCTCAGCATAAAGCTTTTTGCCAATTGGATAAATCCCAGACTGAGGGGATGGAGCTGGACAATACAGTTGCCCCACAACAAAATCCTGTTCTAAAGTCACACAACACACGTCACTTGCCAACAAAAAATGGTCGGATTGAGGGTGTTAACAGTGTCAACTTTTAGTGCGTAATCCCTGGAATTTCAAGCACCTCTGGCAGTTCAGGTGCCCAGGGGGGAGCTTGTAGGCTGGTCCAGGGTTTTGAATTTACTCAATGCTAAAATAAAGTTACTGAAACTTAACAAAACAATTCTGGCACCAATTAGCCAACACTCAGCAAGCTGTTAGTGATACAAAGTGCATGAGTCGGTGATGGGAGGAGGATGGAGCTGGTCGGATACCCTACTTTCCAAATCTTACCGTTACAATGTATTTTGTTTCGTTTTGTCAGAAGGCGATGTATTTATTATACTAATACTCCAAAGAAACCACTTTAATATCTGTATTGTGTTATTGTCTTCATTTACAAAAGGCCCAGGCTTTATTTAGTCACTTTAATTCATTCTTCTCCCTTACACGAGAGTCCTGTTATTAAGTCTGATGTAGCCCGTAGCTGTCAGTCACATGGAAGGATAAGAATTCTGTAGGTTTACGCAATAGGAAATACTTGGCAAACCTCTCTGAACCATCACTGCGGCAATGAATAAACCAATGTATTAAAATGTATCAGCAGAACATGTGGAAATGCATCATTAAGTCAGGGGGACAAATCCTGAGGAAAAATTAGATATCAGAGCTGGAAATGTACAACAAACTAATGGTGAATTGCTATATGAGACATACATACCGAATGTATTATCCTATTCCTGCAGTTTATCTGCTAGTATCAAGCACAGCGGTGTACTAAAATCACTGGGCCCCACACAGCAAATTCTAATGGGGTTTCCCCACCCTGCTTGATCTACAGCCATTTGTTTGGGGGAGGTATCTACAACACCGGTTGTCTGTGGGGGGGGGAGATTACAGTGGTTGTCTGGGGGTCATCTACAGTGGTTGTCCGTGGGGGAGAAGTCATCTACGTGGTTTGTCTGGGGGGGGGATCATCTACAGTGGGTTGTCTGGGGGGGGTCATCTACAGTGGTGTCTGGGGGGGGTCATCTACAGTGGTTGTCTGGGGGGGTCATCTACAGTGGGGGGTTCCTACAGTGGTTGTCTGGTGGGGGGGGGAGAGTCATCTACAGTGGTTGTCTGGGGGGGGGGTCATCTACAGTGGTTGTCTGGGGGGGGGGTCATCTCAGTGGTTTGTCTGGGGGTCATCTACGTGGTGTCTGGGGGGAGAAGTCCTACATGTTTGTCCGTGGGGGAAGTCATCTACAGTGGTTGTATGGGGGGGGGGGTCATCTACAGTGGTTGTCTGGGGGGGGGGGTCATCTACAGTGGTTGTCCGTGGGGGAAGTCCGTAAAGTGATTGTCTGTGGGGAAGCCATTTACAGTGGTTGTGGGGGAAGTCATCTACAGTGGTTGTCTGTGTGGGGGAAATCATCTACAGTGGTTGTCTGGTGGGGGGGGGAGTCATCTACAGTGGTTTGTCTGGGGGGGGAAATCTCATCTGGTTGTCTGGGGGGGGGGGTCATCTACAGTGGTTGTCTGGGGGGGGGTCATCTACAGTGGTTGTCTGGGGGGGGGGTCCATCTACAGTGGTTGTCTGGGGGGGGTCATCTACAGTGGTTGTCTGGGGGGGTCATCTACAGTTGTTGTCTGGGGGGGGGTCATCTACAGTGGTTGTCTGGGGGGTCATCTACAGTGGTTGTCTGGGGGGGGGCATCTACAGTGGTTGGGGGGCTGGGGGGGGGTCATCTACAGTTACGGTGGTTATGGGGGGGGGTCATCTACGGGGTTGTCTGGGGGGGGGTCTGGGGGGGGGGTGGGGGGTCCTATTACCCTGGGGGGGTCCATCTACAGTGGTTGTCTTGGGGGGGGGGGGGTCATCTACACTAGCAGTGGGTTGTCTGGGGGGGGGGGGGGTCATTTCCTACAGTGGTTGTCTGGGGGGGGGCCATCTACAGTGGTTGTCTGGGGGGGGGTCATCATCACATGGTTTGGTTGGGGGGGGGGGGGGGGGTCATCCTAACAGGTCACAGTGGTTGTTCTGGGGGGGTCATCTACATCTTGACTACAGTGGTTTTCCTGGTGGGGGGGTCTCTACAGTGTTTGTTCTGGGGGTGGGGGGGGGTCTCTAACAGGGTATGTCTGGGGGGGGGATTCTCTACAGTGGTGTTGGGTCTGGGGGGGTGAGGTGTGGGGTCATCTACAGATCTACAGTAGGGTTGTCGTGGGGGTCATCTACAGTGGTTGTCTGGGGGGGGGGGTCAATCTACACAGTGGTTGTCTGGGGTCTGGGGGGGGTGGGGGGGGGGGGGGGTCCTACAGTGGTTGTCTGGGGGGGGGTCATCTACGTGGTTGTTGCTGGGGGGGTCATCCCTACAGTGTTGTCTGGGGGGAAGTCGATCCTTAACAGTGGTTGGGGTATTACTCCTTCATTATTTGATTTTTGCTATACTCCCTTCATTATTTGATATTTTGCAATATACTCCTTCATTATTTGATATTTTGTGCAATATACTCTTTCTTCATATTTGATATTTTGCAATATACTATTTCAGTATTTGGTATTTTGCAATATACTCCTTCAGTATTTGGTATTTTTGCATTACTCCTTCATTATTTGATATTTTTGCAAATTGCAATATACTCCTTCAATATTTCATATTTTGCAATATATACCTTCATTATTTGAGATTTTGCAATTACTCCTTCATTATTTGATATTTTGCAATATACTCCTCTTCATTATTTGATATTTTGCAATATACTCCTTCATTATTTGATATTTTGCAATATACTATTTCAGTATTTGGTATTTTGCAATATACACTTTCAGTATTTGGTATTTTGCAATATACTCCTTCAGTATTTGGTATTTTGCAATATACTCCTTCATTATTTGATATTTTTGCAAATTGCAATATACTCCTTCAATATTTCATATTTTGCAATATACTCCTTCAATATACCATGACCTGGATGAATGAGAACCTTCACAAGCATATTCAGTATTTGATATTTTGCAATATACCTTCATATTGATATTTTGCATTACTCTTCAGTATTTGATATTTTGCAATATACTCCTTCAATATACCATGACCTGGATGAATGAACCTTCACAGCAATATTCAGTATTTGATATTTTGCAATATACTCCTTCATTATTTGATATTTTGCAATATACTCCTTCATTATTTGATATTTTGCAGTATACTCCTTCAATATACCATGACCTGGATGAATGAGAACCTTCACAAGCATATTCAGTATTTGATATTTTGCAATATACTCCTTCATTATTTGATATTTTGCAATATACTCCTTCATTATTTGATATTTTGCAATATACTCCTTCAGTATTTGATATTTTGCAATATACTCCTTCAATATACCATGACCTGGATGAATGAGAACCTTCACAAGCATATTCAGTATTTGATATTTTGCAATATACTCCTTCATTATTGATATTTGCAATATACTCCTTCATTATTGATATTTTGCAGTATACTCCTTCATATACCATGACCTGGATGAGAGAACCTTCAACAAGCATATTCAGTATTTGATATTTGCAATATACTCCTTCATTATTTGATATTTTGCAATATACTCCTTCATTATTTGATATTTTGCAGTATACTCCTTCAATATACCATGACCTGGATGAATGAGAACCTTCACAAGCATATTCAGTATTTGATATTTTGCAATATACTCCTTCAGTATTTGATATTTTGCAATATACTCCTTCAGTATTTGATATTTTGCAATATACTCCTTCATTATTTGATATTTTGCAATATACTCCATTATTTGATATTTTGCAATATACTCCTTCATTATTTGATATTTTGCAATATACTCCTTCAGTATTTGATATTTTGCAATATACTATATTTGACGTGTGTGCAATAATTTGCACCATGTACCTGTGTCCCAGCTATTCAGGGTCCCTGGGTGCTTGTACTGTTGGCCCATTGGCTCACAAAACAGAGAAGAGATAACAGAACAGAACCCAAATGGCAGTACTAATCTCATTTGGGAGGCCATGTAACAAAATTGACTGACTATTTGAAAGAAACAAGCCATGAAATTTAGCAACAGAATGCACATGTATCTATAGGAAGACATTCCAGATAATTATCATCTGACCATGCCCCAGCATAATCCTGCACTTTTATTTTCCTATGTGAGCACTCCATTCTAAAAGCAAAATAGAAGATAGAAATAGCAGTTCCTACCTTCCCTTCAATTGTAAAATGACAGGTATTATTTTGTTTTGAGTATAGAGGCCATTTACAGCAAATGAAACGTTCAGGCTCACATTTTCTCTTAAAGCTGCAAAGTAGATACAGTAGAAACTGCTTTGGACAAACTGAGCATGTCTAAGCTCACTGATAACAGAGGAGGGGGCAGTAACTATATGGCATTTTTAATGTATTTTCATTTAGTAATTTTAAAAAAAGTAACACATTGTACATTTATTCAGCATTCTCTAGGCGTGGAAAATAGTCTGGAGTTAACCTTTACTTGCAGATAACATAAAACACTCTGCTGAAGAATGTATTAGGCACGATCTGTGATCTCGCCTCAGCACAGTAGGCTTCCATTTTTATCCTTTGTCAAAACTGACCTCACTATGCGTTCACTTTTATTTGCTCCTATGGCAACTGACATTTGTTCCTTAGAGATGAGCTGGAAAAGGCAATATCTCTTGTTCCCCTCATTATACCATAGCATGTTAATCATGCAGCTTTGCGTTTTATTCTTTTCTGTAAATAAAGGAAAGCATCTTATCCTTAAAATGTTGCCATGGAAGCAGTGATTCTCCCCACTACCAGAAATTAACCCATACAGTTGAAACTGTACTACATGACGTGTACAGTCCAGTTGTGTCAAGCTACATGACAAGGTACAGCCCAGTTGTGTCAAGCTACATGACATGGTATAGTCCAGTTGTGTCAAGCTACATGACGTGGTACAGCCCAGTTGTGTCAAGCTACATGACGTGGTATTGTCCAGTTGTGTCTTGCTACATGACGTGGTACAGTCCAGTTGTGTCAAGCTACATGACGTGGTACAGTCCAGTTGTGTCAAGCTATATGATATGGTACAGTCCAGTTGTGTCAAGCTTCATGACGTGGTACAGTTCAGTTGTGTCAAGCTACATGACGAGCTACAGTCCAGTTGTGTCAAGCTATATGACGTGGTACAGTCCAGTTGTGTCAAGCTACATGACGTGGTACAGTCCAGTTGTGTCAAGCTATATGATGTGGTACAGTCCAGTTGTGTCAAGCTACACGATGTGGTACATTCCAGTGTGTCAAACTACATGACGTGCACAGTCTAGTTGTGTCAAGCTACATGTACGTGGCACAGTCTAGTTGTGTCAAGCTATAGACGTGGTACAGTCCAGTTGTTCAAGCTATATGGGTGGTACATACCGTTTGTGTAAAGCCATAAGATGTGGTACAGTCCAGTTTGTGTCAGCTACACGATGTGCTACATTCCATTTGTGTCAAACTACTGACGTGGCACAGTCTAGTTGTGTCAAGCTACATGACGTGGCAGTCTAGTTGTGTCAAGCTATATGACGTGGTACAGTCCAGTTGTGTCAAGCTATATGATGTGGTACATACCAGTTGTGTAAGCCATAAGATGTGGTACAGTCCAGTTGTGTCAAGCTATATAATGTGGTACAGTCCAGTTGTGTCAAGCTATATAATATGGTACAGTCCAGTTGTGTCAAGCTATAAGATGTGGTACATTCCAGTTGTCTAAGCTACATGATGTGGTACAGTCCAGTTGTGTCAAGCTTCATGACGTTGTACAGTCCAGTTGTGTCAAGCTACATGACGTGGTACAGTCCAGTTTGTGTCAAGCTACTAGGTGTGTACAGTCCAGTTCTGTCAAGCTATATAATGTGGTACATTACAGTTGTGTCAAGCTATAAGATGTGGTACAGTCCAGTTGTGTCAAGCTATTAATGTAGTACAGTCCAGTTGTGTCAAGCTATATAATGTGGTACAGTCCAGTTGAAGGGAGGCGTTGAATATGTGGGTACGTCCAGTTTTGTCAGCTCATGACTGTGGTACAGTCCAGTTGTGTCAAGCTTATATGTGTGGTACAGTCCAGTTGTGTCAAGCTCAACGATGTGGTACATTCCAGTTGTGTCAAACTACATGACGTGGCACAGTCTAGTGTGTCAAGCTACATGAGTGGCACAGTCTAGTTGTGTCAAGCTATATGACGTGGTACAGTCCAGTTTTGTCAAGCTATATGATGTGGTACATACCAGTTGTGAAAGCCATAAGATGTGGTACAGTCCAGTTGTGTCAAGCTACACGATGTGGTACATTCCAGTTGTGTCAAACTACATGACGTGGCACAGTCTAGTTGTGTCAAGCTATGACGTGCACAGTCCAGTTGTGTCAAGCTATATGACGTGGTACAGTCCAGTTGTGTCAAGCTAATATGTGGTACATCCAGTTGTGTAAAGCCATAAGATGTGGTACAGTCCAGTTGTGTCAAGCTACACGATGTGGTACATTCCAGTTGTGTCAAACTACATGACGTGGCACAGTCTAGTTGTGTCAAGCTACATGACGTGGCACAGTCTAGTTGTGTCAAGCTATATGACGTGGTACAGTCCAGTTGTGTCGCTATATGATGTGGTACATACCAGTTGTGTAAAGCCATAAGATGTGGTACAGTCCAGTTGTGTCAGCTAATAATGTGGTCAGTCCAGTTTGTGTCAAGCTATATAATGTGTACAGTCCAGTTGTGTCAACTATAAGATGTGGTACATTCCTTGCTTAAGCTACATGATGTGGTACATTCCAGTGTGTCAAGCTTCTGACGTTTGTACAGTCCAGTTGTGTCAAGCTACATGACGTGGTACAGTCCAGTTGTGTCAAGCTACATGATGTGGTACAGTCCAGTTCTGTCAAGCTATATAATGTGGTACATTACAGTTGTGTCAAGCTATAAGATGTGGTACAGTCCAGTTGTGTCAAGCTATATAATGTAGTACAGTCCAGTTGTGTCAAGCTATATAATGTGGTACAGTCCAGTTGAAGGAGGCGTTGAATATGTGGTACAGTCCAGTTGTGTCAAGCTACATGACGTGGTACAGTCCAGTTGTGTCAAGCTATTGATGTGGTACAGTCCATTGTGTCAAGCTACACGATGTGGTACATTCCAGTTGTGTCAAACTACATGACGTGGCACAGTCTAGTTGTGTCAGCTACATGACGTGGCACTCTAGTTGGTCAAGCTATATGACGTGGTACAGTCCAGTTGTGTCAAGCTATATGATGTGGTACATACCAGTTGTGGTAAAGCCATAGATTGTGGTACAGTCCAGTTGTGTCAACCTACACATGTGGTACATTCCAGTTGTGTCAAACTACATGACGTGGCACAGTCTAGTGTGTCAAGCTACATGACGGTGGCACAGTCTAGTTGTGTCAAGCTAATATGACGTGGTACAGTCCAGTTGTGTCAACTATATGATGTGGTACATACCAGTTGTGTCAAGCCATAAGATGTGTACAGTCCAGTTGTGTCAAGCTATATAATGTGGTACAGTCCAGTTTGTGTCAAGCTATATATGTGGTACATACCAGTTTGTAAAGCCATAAGAGTGTGTACAGTCCAGTTGTGTCAAGCTATATAATGTGGTACAGTCCAGTTGTGTCAAGCTATATAATGTGGTACAGTCCAGTTGTGTCAAGCTATAAGATGTGGTACATTCCAGTTGTCTTAAGCTACATGATGTGGTACAGTCCAATTGTGTCAAGCTTCATGAAGTTGTACAGTCCAGTTGTGTCAAGCTACATGACGTGGTACAGTCCAGTTGTGTCAAGCTACATGATGTGGTACAGTCCAGTTGTGTCAAGCTATATAATGTGGTACAGTCCAGTTGTGTCAAGCTATAAGATGTGGTACATTCCAGTTGTCTTAAGCTACATGATGTGGTACAGTCCAATTGTGTCACTTCATGAAGTTGTACAGATCCAGTTGTGTCAAGCTACATGACGTGGTACAGTCCATTTGTGTCAAGCTACAATGTGGTACAGTCCAGTTCTGTCAAGCTATATGTGTACATTACAGTTGGTCAGCTTAAGATGTGGTCAGTCCAGTTGTGTCAAGCTATATAATGTGAGTACCTTCCAGTTGTGTCAAGCTATATAATGTGGTACAGTCCAGTTGAAGGGAGGCGTTGAATATGTGGGTACAGTCCAGTTGTGTCAAGCTACATGACGTGGTACAGTCCAGTTGTGTCAAGCTACATGACGTAGTACAGTCCAGTTCTGTCAAGCTATATAATGTGGTACATTCCAGTTGTGTCAAGCTATAAGATGTGGTACAGTCCAGTTGTGTCAAGCTATATAATGTGGTACAGTCCAGTTGTTTCAAGCTATATAATGTGGTACAGTCCAGTTGAAGGGAGGCGTTGAATATGTGGGTACAGTCCAGTTGTGTCAACTACATGAAGTGGTACAGTCCATTTGTGTCAAGATTCATGACGTGGTACAGTCCAGTTGTTAAGCTACATGATCTGGTCACGTCCGTTGTGTCAAGCTACATGACGTGGTACAGTCCAGTTTGTGTCAAGCTACATGACGTTATACAGTCCAGTTGTGTCAAGCTACATGATGTGACACACCCGCCGAGACCACCCAAAAGAGTCTGCCTCCGAACACTTTCGCCATGCCTCCTTGTGAGTAAATTACTGACTCCGCCCCCGCCCCTTTAGTGATGTCACATCACTCGGCCATCCTCCTCTCCCCACCCGCCCTTAAGCCAGGTTCGGCAGGGTGGGATGTCTGACGTGGTACAGTCCAGTTGTGTCAAGCTGTATGACGTGGTACAGTCCAGTTGTGTCAAGCTACATGACGTGGTACAGTCCAGTTGTAGTCACTAGTACTCACTTAGAACCCCCTCCCTTTTCTTGCCATTCCCCCCCCTAGCAAAATCTCAAATAATGAAGGTATATATTGCAAAATATGAAATATTTATTACTTGATATTTTGCAATATACTTTTTATAGCATTTTTCCATTTTAACAATATACTACTTAGTATTTGATATTTTGCAATATAATTATCCCTATTTTATTTAATATTTCGCAATATACTCCTTTATTATTAGTTATTTCTCAATAAACAACTTTATTATTTGACAATATACTCTTAAACTAAAACTGTAAATGAAGTTACCCTCATATTTAGATCATAGACCGGTAGTCCTTTATAGCTCTTCCCAATAGAAAGAAGGCTTTGGGCTAGACAACTCCCCAAGCAGTAGATGTAGATCCGTTTTCCCTTCCTATCAGTCTTCTTGCCTTTGTATTACTATCACATTGTTGATAAGCATTGCTAGTGTCACTTAATGCAGCTGTTGTACAGTTTGAATTTATCTCTCTTTGGTCTGGGGTTTAAATTGTATGTTTGTGCGCCAGATCATTTCTTTGCCTAGTTGTGTTTATGAACATGAATCGCAGCTGCCATATTGTTTGTGTAATTAAGGTTAATGTGATATTTTCAATAAGCTGCAAAAGCCACAAGGCCTTCTATTTCTATTTACTAAAGTTCATGTTGGTGGTGTTTTTGTAATCTGGTCTATACAGATAAAGAATGGTCCTGTTTTAAATAGGATCAAAAACTTCCAGCATCGGATCAGGGCGTCGTTTGCTGTAATATAAAGTCATGTGTCAAGGGCTGCAATTTGTTCCGGTGAATTGTTTTGTGTCAAGATGAGATCTGTTTCAGCTCTGCATCTGTTACAAGTGCCAGCGTAGGGATAGAGCTGGATAAGACATCATTTCAGTTGGTTTTGACATGGCATTTCCAAGCTTGTAAAATTGCTGCTTTGACAGCAAGACGTCTGTTTCAGGAATGAAATTTCAGCTCTGCAATTTTCAGGCTACTCCACTGAAAACCCTGTTTAGTAGGTTTTAGAGACAGTTTCCCCATACCTCCCAACACCAGGGGACCAGGAGTTCAGGGTGGAGTGGGGCATATTTAAACTTCACCCAGGTCCACCCTTGCCCTCAGCCCCCAGATACATCTATTGTGTGTACAGACCTATAGGTACATGGGGGCAAAATAAAATATAAGAACATTTGTATGTATGCATAATTTTATTTATATAGCGCCACTTGGGTACACAGCACTGTACATAATACAATACAGTGTATACAAATAGGGATGAGTGCAAGTCAGTGTGCAGATAAATACAATTTACATAAATAAATAAGTTTCAAAGTTTATGCCTTGACATATTAGGAAAGAGATCCCTGCCCAAAGAGCTTACAATCTAAGGCTGGGTACACACAGGGAAATTATTTGTCCTAACTGAGTGTTCGCAACTAGCGAGGGGTGGGGGGGAGGGCTCCTTTGCACTTGTCACTGTTTTCTCAGAGGACAAGGAAGAGAAACCTTTCATAAAGAGCAGAGATGTAAGGATTTTTTACACAGAGGGGCCAGTAGTGGGTTAAATTTTAGTTTTGGGGATGGACATGCCCTTTAAGACGGGAGGAAGCAGTTTAAAGTTGGTGTTCTATATGACTAAGGGAAATATGTCTAATAATTAATGTTTTGCGAAATAATATAGTAAATTATTGTAAAATATCCAATGAAATAATAAAGGAATATGTTACAAAATCTCAGTTAATAAATTGTTTGTTTAACGAATCAACAGTGTATATTTAACTATAAAGCTCTAAAGAAACGAAAATCACTATAGAAACCATTAATTTCCACCCATTCATAAAGCCCCAATAACAAGGTAACCATTTCTTTGTTCTACCGCAGCTCACACTATGATTTGTTTAATCTTTAACTACTGTTCATATCATTAAGTGCAACGTGTTTTTATTGGCAGACACTCCTGGATCTGGGAGGTTCGCCAAATTACAAAGACCGACGAGGGTTGACTCCGCTGTACCACACTGCCATGGTTGGAGGAGATCCCCGATGCTGTGAATTGTTGCTCTATAACCGAGCATTTATTGGCACAGTGGATGAAAACGGTTGGCAAGAAGTCCATCAGGTTAGAACTTTTGTGATGTCCCTCCTCCTACTGTCTTCAAACTTAAAATATCATTAAAGGGAAAGTTGAGATCTTTCTTACCTAAACATTGTCATCATAAAGGGAATTTTACAGATTATCTTAATTTTATAACATTTTATTATTTGATTCCCTTTTGCTATGCCCTGCTGTTGCCATTCCAGGTCCTGTAAGTGTCCTTCTTCTTCTGAGGTTGCTATACCTAACTTCTTCATCATTGGCTGTTGGATAATTCAAATATGCTCAGATTTCTACTGAGCAACTGATTGACCAAGGTTCTGAGTCAAGGAGCAAGGCAGTAATAGACAGGAAGTCAATACAAAAGCATTTATTTATGCACAGGGAAATCACTGGATGGAAAGATTAAGATTGGTGGAAGGAGAAAAAGGAAGGAGAAAGTATTTGCGCTGAATTTTCTCTTTAAAGTTCTACGGGAACTACTACTAAATAGGTAGATGGGTTGGACTGGATGGACATGTCTTTATTCATCCTCAAATACTATAACTATGTATAGTTTTCATTTAATTCATGTATCATTTCATTTAATATTTCTGCCTACTTATATTTTGTTGTCTTCTTTACAGGCTTGTCAGCATGGACATTCCCAACATCTTGAGCACTTATTATTTTATGGTGCTGATCCAGCCTCTCAGAATGCTTCAGGGAACACTGCACTGCATATCTGTGCCCTTTATAACAAGGTCAGTGCTGTCTTAGACTAGAGGTGGGATCCGGGTCACATGAACGTTCCATCCAAAACCGGGCAGATTGTTTGGATTTCGGGACTTTGTGGCCACATTTGGGCCACACTAGCGTGCGCTATTTTTAGTACGATTAAAAGTGCACTAGTGTGGCCTAGCACGTAGGGTTAGATCCCACTTTCAAGCATGGCAGCGCATGCAGGGATTTTGCAGTGTACTGATGTGCTGGATATGCTCTATGCATTGCACATCTGTGTTGTTGGAACGCATGCAATACGTACAAAAAGTTGTGCACACATGTATTCCAAAACACAATCCGAATTGGGCAAGTTGAACCTCTGACATTTCTGCAATGTTATGGATAACTGCACAGCTTGATTACTTACAGGCGTAACAGTCTATAATATGTGCCATATGTTCATTTTATCCAACCACTATCACACAAGCAAACTATTATGTAACAATATGTCCTTTTTCTAAGAACATACACCTTACATTACATATCACTTCTGGGTAATTCCTTTCTGTTTGCTTGGTGTTTTGTAGGAAAGCAGCGCCCGGATCTTATTGTACCGCGGTTCCAACAAAGAAATAAAGAACCACAGTGGGCAGACCCCGTTCCAGGTATTTTTGTTGTGCAATGTACAAGATCCATTATGTAAGTTATTCCCGTACATTACATACTGCATTTTAAAAAAAGAAAGAGAGGGGAAAAAGCTATTTTTTGGAATCAAGCCCAATTTTGTATTCCATTCATTCAAGTAAAGCCTTTGATTAATGGTGCTTAATGCAAAATTCCCTGCTGTAGTGGGAAATTATTAGTACTTAGACCAGGATTATCCACAAGGCTACCTAGCCACTAGCCCAGGGCCCAGTAAACATCAGGGGACGCAGCTACAATATTAAATCTACAGTAGAAGTATATCGAACAAGGGCGGCCAACAGAGAGCCTAGGGACCCATTTGATCTTAATCCATCTCTGCAATGCAATGCAATGGAAACTTCCACAAGAGATCCTCTGAATACAGTCATGGAACTTCTTGGTGCCTTCTTGTATCCATACTTTTACAATAGAGATGACATATTTACTATAGATCATCAACCAGGAAAAGCACCCACTGTGTTTTTGGAGCTTACGTCCCTTCCCCGGATGTTGTACATCGGATATAAAGACATTTAATCACAGTCACTACTTCAATTCCAAATCCTGATTAAACCAACGGGACGGAAAGTCCAAAAGGCATTAGTATCCTAAATCTTTAGAATCCTCCATTTAAAAGTTTTCCCTTGGGAATCCTGAATGAAGTGTGTTCAGTAAAATATAATAACTCGCTACACATCCTAGTATCCTCAGCCAAAATATATGTCTAGGAATTAGAGATCTATGGCTTATTTGATCTAATGGTGGAACTTTTGCTTTGATTATGGATTTATAAAGGATACATAATATTTTAGAAGAGGAATGTTTGCCTCTGGCTGTTGGAGAATGATGAAAGTGTTCTACAAGGATGCTGTGCTCTAGCTGGATTGTATGCCTGGAGATGGATTAACCATGAGTATTAGCTGGACTGTAGATCCATGAATTGAGAAACTGCGTGTATTTGCCCGATTGCTTTTTATGATGGATTAACCATTAACATTAGCTAAGCTGCATGCACCCAGATGGAGGAAACGTAAGTATCAGAATTACTTGCCAAGATGGAAGCAATCAGCTGAATGAAATGCTCCAAGATGGAGAAACCACGTGTTTTAGCTGGAATTTATTTCTCAGGAGGGAGGAAACATGAATAAAGGAGGATTGTCTGTGTCAAGATTAAGGAACAATGGTCCGTTTTACAGGTTAACTAATTCCTTGTTGGGGTAGCAAGCGTCTGTGTCATTTGCATGTGAACATTCTGACTTAGTTAATTTTTAAACTGTACATTTTAGTCATATTATAATAAATTACACGGCTTCCTATCCTGTAGTCGTATATCAAAAGAGACATTCTCATTTCCCTTAATCCCGTCGAAACTTTTAAAATGTATTTGCCTGACTGTGTGCAGTTTTCTGGAGGGGGAGAGTATCACAGGATCTAGAATTGAATTGAATGAAAAAACGGAGAATTCTGAGTACTCAGCTACCTATAAAATACCTATAATCTTTTACAGTGTAATGGTATCACACCATCATCACTTGAATTTTTAAAAATGTTGACATTTTCTGTCCCTTAAGGGTGGGGCCACACTACGACACGTTCTTGCGCACGTTTCCGGTGCGTGTGCATTGCACAAACGATTGCGCAAAAACTGCTTATCGCAGGCCCCCCTGACTGACTGTCTTCTATGCGCATAGATCACGCATGCGCATAGAAGACAGAGTCCGTCGGGACCTATCAGACTATGCGCCCGGGGAACAAGCAAGCAGGTAAGTTTCTTACCTTCTCTCCTGGCTCCTGTTTGTTCTAATGAAGAACGGGAGGTAAGGCACAGCTCCTTAAATTCGATATTATGAGTGGAGATACACTTTAACGGATCACCTGCTCAGTACGCTAGTGTGGTCACATCAATTGGCCCACACTAGTTTGTGCTTTTAAAAGCGAGATTGGGTCATGTGTAAAAGCTTAGTAATGTGGCCTAGTCCTAAATGTTCTTATTTATATCCATGTGCTCAGCTTGTTTCTTTATTCTCCTAGGTAGCAGTCATTTCAGGAAATTTTGAGCTGGGGGAATTAATAAAGAGCCACCGAGATACGGATGTTGGTGAGTATATTGCTGCTAGACTTACAATGTTAAACACTAACATAAATGAAAGCCAATCAGTATGTTTGAACTGTATAATTTCACATTGGTCATTTTGAGTGGCATGTAGGATTAGCATGAAAAGAGATCACTTAAATTGACTGAATTAGACTGTCATGAAGATGCACCCAGATCCACAACCAGTCTCTAACTCTCCCAGAGTTCCCATGCAGTTGGTGCCCGTTGCACTTTAAATTACGTTTTTTTTCCCAATAAGAATTCCTTATAGCCTTTCAAATGTGCATTCTATCAGGAAACACCATTGCCTTTCCATTACATAGAATAGACTTAAAATTGCAAACATAGAGAATTAAAGGGAAAGTTCAGTTGAAAATATCATTATTTAAAAATATTTATACACAACTAGTTATTCTACATATTCTCATCCATTCTGAAAAATCAGTTGACATTAGTGAGCTGACATTTCAGATTCTGTAACGTTCTTCTTCCCAGGATGCACCACTACCTTGGAATGTTCCTAACTAGAGATGTCCGAACTTCGCAAAATCCGGTCCGCTCGAGGATCTGTGAATTTTCGGAAAAATTCGAAAATTCCAAAATCCGCGAGCGGACCCATTAAAATGAAAAATATCCTCGAAAATACGAGAAATCCGCGTTTCGGAAGTTCGGAAGGTGGAAAATCCGGAAAAATCCGCCGTTCACGAACGGGATAAATCCGCGAACCGGCCATCCCTATTCCTAACAGTAATTTCTACTGATTGGCTGTTGGATGGGTCACACATGCTCAGATCTCTACTGAGTAACTGAAATAACCCAGACGCTGCGTCAAGGGCAGGACCATAACGGTCTCTATTAGGGGTCCTGCAGATAGGAAATCAGTATTTCAGAAGCATTTATTTATACACAGACACAATGCTGAATGGGCAGGTTAAGGTCATTAGAATGGAAAAATTCTGCCCTTTTTTCTTAAAAGTATATGTATTTCCACTGAACTTCCCCTTTAACACAGTACACTGTTCCCCTATACTTGCAAGTTTGAGTGTAGCCCTAAATTCAATAATTGAAAGTCAATGCCAGTGTGAATGTCAGTCAAACATGGGTGTTATGAGTTAAATTTTATGCTGGAATTGTATGAGAAATGGACAAATGCTTTAGGAATGAAAATGATCTGCTTAATGCTCATGGTTAACTGAATGAATTAAACTTTCCTAGGGACAGAAATGTTTTACATTTTGAGCAATTAATTCCATTTTGACATTAACAGAGTACATGTCTCTGTCCGGCACCAACAGTCATTTCAAAGAAAAACGCAATACAATATAATAGATTCCCTGGGCCAAATTTCACAACAAACAATAACTGAACATGAAAAAGAAAATGGTATAATAATGTAGGTGCTATATAGGTGTCAATAAGTAGGATCAATAGTAATTGCTCTGGGATGGCGCACAAGGATCTTAGGCAACGTACACACGTAAGATACAGCCATTTCATCTGATAATTGCACGTGTGTAATCTTTAATGCACTGGGTATCAGCCACTTTATTGTATGTATGTACAAGATCCTGAACTTGTGGTTTTTTCCCTATATTCTTCCATGATGCCGGCTATCATCTTCTAGTAAAAGAAGCACCTGGCATCACTGCAGTTCCTTATAAAGCCCTCACCCAGAGGGTTAATTTATGTATCCAGCATCACTTCTTTTACAGTTTAATTTCTCTTCCATACAAATGATTGCTTACAAATACTGTTACTGTGGGCAAAGTGAGTCAGGATGGATAGAATAACCCTTTGCGTTAGGATATTTTTATACAGTGATGGCAGGTGTCCCTTCTAAAAGATTTTATCCCATTTTGGAAGGATATATCTTGGGAACCAGATGTCCTATGTCTTATGAAGATTGTCCTGCCCAAAATACATGTTGAAGAGGTTGCCAAGCAGTATAGTGACAAAATGGTATGTAAGTAGCCTGGCCTCTGAAATAATAAAAAGTATTGTTTTCTTTCTAGTTCCCTTCCAGGAATCTCCCTCTTATGCAGTTCATCGCAGAGAAGGGGGCAAAGCATTATCCGTCCCCCATGTGCTCCATCGTGCCAACAGCGACAACAGCCTCTCACTGCCTGATTGGATGGTCTTCTCAGCATCTACTGCCAATACGGTCACTCTTCAAGGACAAAAGTCTTCAGGGGGAACTATGCGCAGCTCCAGCAGTCCACGTGGTGCGCGCAACAGGTCACCTTCAAGAGGCCGTCACACGGAGGAATCCAAGAAACAACCACGTGGACGACCTAGGTAATCCATCTTCCATGATGCGGCTGTTATAACACTGCAATGTCTTTGTGGCATGTTCTAAAAATAGGAATTCCCGGAACTCATGTCTGTAAGTAAGATATTGGCCTCGTACATTATTTCAGGACCAATTTTGGTAATTTTAAAGACTCATCACTACCCCAAGGCTTCAACGTAAGGTGTTAATAGTTCAAAGTATTTCCCACAGACTAATGAGAAGTTAGTAACCCTTCATTATTGTATTTGTATCATTTAAAGGTGATATATATAGCTAATATCTTTTAACAATGTTTTTGTCCCTTGGTAGCAAGAATGGTTGCACTGAGTCAAGGATAGATGATGATACGTTAGAATATTGAGTCATATACGAATATATCACTGAAATATCACAGTAGATACTTTAAAGGATAACAAAAGTATTGTTGCCCTGCCCCCCTTCTGCCCAGGGCATAACCAATGAGATGACATGCTCAGCAATAAGAGCTTTTGCCAATTGGATAAATCCCAGACTGAGGGGGATGGAGCTTGGACAATACAGTTGCCCCACACAAATCCTGTTCTAAAGTCACACAAACACACGTCACTTTGCCAACAAAAAAATGTCGGATTTGAGGGTGTTAACAGTGTCAACTTTAGTGCGTAATCCCTGGACATTTCAAGCACCTCTGGCAGTTCAGGTGCCCAGGGGGGGAGCTTGTAGGCTGGTCCAGGGTTTGAATCTTACTCCAATGCTAAATAAAGTTACTGAAACTTTACAAAACAATTTCTGGCACCAATTAGCCAACCTCAGCAGCTGTTAGTGATACAAAGTGCATGAGTCGGTGATGGGAAGGAGGATGGAGCTGGTCGGATACCCTACTTTCCCAAATCTTACCGTTACAATGTATTTTGTTTCGTTTTGTCAGAAGGCGATGTATTTATTATACAATATACTCCAAAGAAACCACTTTAATATCTGTAATTGTGTTATTGTCTTCATTTACAAAAGGCCCAAGGCTTTATTTAGTCACTTTAATTCATTCTTCTCCCATTACACAGAGAGTCCTGTTATTAAGTCTGATGTAGCCCGTAGCTGTCAGTCACATGGAAGGATAAGAATTCTGTAGGTTTACGCAATAGGAAATACTTGGCAAACCTCTCTGAACATCACTGCGGCAATGAATAAACAGCAATGTATTAAATGGTATCAGCAGAACATGTGGAAATGCATCATTAAGTCAGGGGGACAAATCCTGAGGAAAAAATTAGATATCAGAGCTGGAAATGTACAACAAACTAATGGTGAATTGCTATATGAGACAATACATACCGTATGTATTATCCTATTCCTGCAGTTTATCTGCTAGTATCAAGCACAGCGGTGTAACTAGAAATCACTGGGCCCCACAGCAAAATTCTAATGGGGTTCCCCACCCTGCTTGATCTACAGCCATTGTTTGGGGGAGGTATCTACACCGGTTGTCTGGTGGGGGGGGGGAGTCATCTACAGTGGTTGTCTGGGGGTCATCTACAGTGGTTGTCCGTGGGGGAGAAGTCATCTACAGTGGTTGTCTGGGGGGGGGGGAGTCATCTACAGTGGTTGTCTGGGGGGGGGGTCATCTACAGTTGGTTTGTCTGGGGGGGGTCATCTACGTGGTTTGTCTGGGGGGGGTCATCTCACGTGGTTGTCTGGGGGGCATCTACAGTGGTTGTCTGGGGGGGGCGAGTCATCTACCCCCTATATTGAAGGGATGTATACTGCAAAATATCAATAATGAAGGAGTTATTATTGAAAAAATATCAAATAATGAAGGAGTATATTGCAAAAATATCATAGATAATTTTTGGCCCCCTTGTGAAGGTTATCATTCATCCAGGTCATGGTATATGAAGGGTATATTGCAAAATATCAAAAAATACTGAAGGGAGTATATTGCAAAAATATCAAATAATGAAGGAGTATTTGCCAAAATATCCAAATACTGAATAGGCTTGTGAAGTTTCTCATTTCATCCAGGTCATGGTTATATTGAAGGCAGTATATGGCAAATATGAAATATTGTGAGGAGTATATTGCAATTTGCAAAAAATATTCAAATAATGAAGGAGTATATTGCAAAATACCAACTCTGAAGGAGTATCTTGCCCAAATACCAAAATACTGAAAGGTATATTGAAAATACCAAACTATGAAATAGTATATTGCAAAATATTTCCAATAATGAAGGAAGATATTGGCAACAAAAATATCAAATTAATGAAGGAAGTTATATTGCCCAAAATATCAAATAATGAAGGAGTATATTGCAAAATCCAAATAATGAAAGGTATTATATTTGCAAAATATGAAATATTGAAGGAGTATATTGCAATTGCAAAAATTCAAAATAATGAAGGAGGTATATTGCAAAATAACCAACATTACTGAAAGGAGTATATTGCAAAATACAAATACTGAAATAGATATTGCCAAAAATATCAAAATAATGAAGGCGTATATTGAAAATATCAAAATAATGAGGAGGAATTGCAAATATCAAAATAATGAAGAGGTATATTGCAAAATATCAAATAAGAGGAAGTAGATTGCAAAAATTCTCAAATAATGAAGGTATATATTGCAAAATATGAACTATTTATAAGTGATATTTTGCAATATAAACGTTTTATAGCATTTTTCCATTTTAACATATACTACTTAGTATTTGATATTTTGCATATAAGTTCCATAGGGTTATTTAATATTTCGCCAATATACTCCTTGATGTATGAGTGATTTCTCAATAAACAACGGTGTGATTTGACAATATACTCTGTAAACAAAACTGTAAATGAATTACCTCATATTTAGATCAAGACGGTAGTCCTTTATAGCTTTCCCAATAGAAAGAAAAGGCTTGGGCTAGGACAACTCCCAAGCAGTAGATGTAGATCCGTTTTCCCTTACTATCAGCTTCTTGCCCTTTGGTATTACAGCACATTGTTGATAAGCATTGCTAGTGTCACTAATGGCAGCTGTTGTACAGTTTGAATTTAATCTTCTTTGGTCGGGGTTTAAATTGTATGTTGTGCGCCAGATTCAGTTCCTTTGCCTAGTTGTGTTATTGAACATGAATCGCAGCTTGCCATCTTGTTTGTGTAATTAAGGTTTAATGTGATATTTTCAATAAGCTGCAAAAGGCAACAAGGCACTTCTATTTTCTATTTACTAAAGTTCATGTGGTGGTGTTTTTGTTAATCTGGTCTATACAGATAAAGATGGTCCTGTTTTTCAAATAGGATCAAAAACTTCCAGCAGGATCCAGGCGTGCGTTGCTTGTAATTTGCTGTTAACTTATAATAAAAAGTCAGTGTCAAGGGCTGCAATTTGTTCCGTGAATGAATTGTTTGGTTGGCAAGATGAGATCTGTCAGCTCGGATCGTTACAAGTGCCAGCGTAGGGATAGAGCTGGATAAAGACATCTTTTCAGTTGGTTTTTGACACTTGGCTTTCCAAGCGGTAAAATTGATGCTTTGCAGAAAGACGTCTGTTTCAGGAATGGAAATTCAGCTCTGCAATTTCAGGGCTTTACTCACTTGAAACACCCTGTTTAGTAGGTTTTAGAGACAGTTTCCCCATACCTCCCAACACCAGGGGACCAGGAGTTCAGGGTGAGGGGGCATATTAAATTCACCAGGTCCACCCTTGCCCTCAGCCCCAAGATACATGCTATTGTGTGTACAGACCTATAGGACGGGGCAAAAATAAAATATAAGGAACATTGTATATGTATGATTTAATTTTATTTATATAGCGGCCAAACCGGGGTACACAGCACGTAATAATTACAATACAGTTTGTTATACCCAATAGGATGAGTGCAAGTCAGTGTGCAGAGAAATACATTTACATAAATAAATAAGTTTCAAAGTTTATGCCTGACATATTAGGAAAGAGGATCACTGCCCAAAGAGCTTACAATCTAAGCGGGGGACACAAGGGAAATTATTTGTCCTAACTGAGTGGTCGCAACTAGCGAGGGGTTGGGGGAGAGGGCTCCTTTGCATTGTCACTGTTTTTCAAGGACAGGAAGAGAAAACCTTTCATTAAAGAAGCAGAAGATGTAAGGATATTTTTTACACAGGAGGGGCCAGTATAGAGAGTAGTCCAGTAGTGGGTTAAATTTTATTGTGGGGTGGAACATGCCTTAAGACGGGAGGGGGAAGGAGAGGAAAGCAGTTTGGAAGCAGTTTAAAGTTGGTGTTCTATAGACTAAGGGAAATATGTCTAATATTAATGTTTGGAAATAACTATAAGTAAATATTTGTAAACTATCCAATGAAAATAAAGGAATATGTTACAAATCTCAGTTAATAAATTGTTTTTTTGGTAACGAACATCAAAAAGTTGTAATATTTACTATAAAGCTTAAAGAAACGAAAACTCACTATAGAAAAAAAACCATTAATTTCCACCACATTCATAAAGCCCCAATAACAAACGGTAACCATTTCTTTGTTCTTGACGCAGCTCACACTATGATTTGTTAATCGTAACTTACTGTCAATATCATTAAGTGCCAACGGTTTTATTGCAGACACTCGGATCTGGGAGGTTGCCAAAGTACAAAGCCGACGAGGGTGACTCGCTGTACCACAGCCATGGTGGGAGGGAGACACCGATGCTGGGAAATGGTGCTCTTATAAACCGAGCAGTTCGTCGGAACATGGATTGAAACGGTTGTTGGCCAAGAAGTTCCATCAGTTAGAACTTTTGTTTGATGTCACCCCTCCTACTGTATTCAAACTTAAAAGATCATTTAAAGGAAAGTTGAGACTTTTCTTAACCTACAACATGTCATCATAAAGGGAATTTACAGATTATCTTAATGTTTTTATACACTTTTATTATGTTGATTCCCTTTGTCTATCCTGCTCGGTGCCCATGCCAGGGTCACTGTAAGATGTCTTCATTCTTCTGAAGGTTGATATACAACTTCGTCATCATTGTCTGTTGGAAATTCAAATTGCTGCAGACTTTCTACTTGAGCCACTGATTGACCAAGGTTTTCTGGGTCACCTAAGCAGGCAGTATAACAGGAAGTCAATACAAAAAGCATTTATTTATCACAGCGGACATCAATGGAATGGGAAGATTAAGATTGGGTGAGAGGAAGGAGAAACAGAACGGAAGAGAAAGTTTTGCGCTGCATTTTCTCTATACAGTTCTACGGGACACTACTACCTAAATAGGTAGATGGGTTGGACTGGATGGGACATGGTCTTATCATCCTCAAATACTATAAAACTATGTATAGTTTCATTTAATTATGGATCTTTCATTTAATATTTCTGTCCTACTATTATTTTGTTGTCGTTCTTACACGGCTTATCACATGTGAATTCCCAACTCTGAGCACTATTATTTTATGGTGCATGCCCGCCTCTCAGAATCTTCAGGGAACACTGCACTGCATATCTGTGCCCTTGTTACAAGGTCAGTGCTGTCTTAAGACTAGAGGTGGGATCGGGTCACATGACTTCCAATCAAAACCGGGCAGACTTTTGGGCGAGTGATTCGGGATCTTGTGGCCACATGTTGGGCCAGCAACTAGCGTGCGCTATTTTTAGTACGATTATAAAAGTGCACTAGTGTGGCCTAACGCACGTAGGTGGTAGGATCCCAACTTTCAAGCATGGCAGCTGCTAGTCAGGGATTTTGCAGTGTACTGATTGTGATGGCATATGCTCATATGCATGCACATCTGTGTTTGTTGGAAACGCATGACAATACGTACCAAAAAGTTGTGCACACACTGTAATTCACAAACCAACAATCCATTGATTGGGCACTGTTGAACCTCTAACATTTCGCAATGTTTATGGTAACCTGCAAAAGCGGGAGTATTACAGCGATACAAGTCGTATCATACTTTGCCATATGTGCCATCTTTATCCAACCACTATCACAACAAGCAACTATTAGTAAACAATATGTCCTTTTAATAGAACATACACCTTACATTACATATCACTTACTGGGTAATTCCTTTCTGTTTGCTTGGTGTTGTTTGTTAGGGAAAGCAGCGAACGCCGATCTTATGTACCGCGGATTCCAAAAAGAAATACAGATAACCACAGTGGGCAGACCCCGTTCAGTATTTTTGTTGTCAAGGTACAACCGTATCCATTATGTAAGTTATATCCCCGTACATTCACATAACCTAGCATTTAAAAGAAGAGATAGGGGAAAATAGCTATTGGTTGGAATCAAGGCCCAATTTTGTATCCATGTCATTCAAGTAAGCCTTTATGAAATTAATGGTGCTAATGTCAAAATTCCCTGCTGTAGTGGGAATTATTGTACTTAGACCAGGGATGATCACAGGCTACCATAGCCACTTAGCAGGGCCCAGAAAAATCAGGGGACGCAGTACAATATTAACTGCTACAGTAGAAGATATCGAACAAGGGCGGCCAACAAGGAGCCTAAGGGACCATCATTTGAGCTTAACCATCTCTGCACTGCATTGCAATGGAAATTCCCAAGGAGATCCTCCTGAATACAGTCATGGACTTCCTGATGGTGCTTCTTGTATCCATACTTTACAATAGAGATGAACATATTGTTCTATAGATCTCACCAGGATGAAAAGCACCCCACTGTGTTTTTGGAGGGCTACGTCCCTCCTCCAGGATGTGTCATCGGAATATAAAGACATTAACCAGTCCACTACTGTCAATTCCAAATCACTGATTTAAACCAACGGACGAGAAATCCAAAAGGCATTAGTAATCCTAAACTTTATGAATCCTCCATTTAAAAGTTTTCCTTGGGAACCTGAATGAGTGGTGGTGTCAGTTAAAATATTATTGAACGTCGCTACACATCCTGATAATCCTCTGCCAGAATATATGTTCTGGAATTAGAGATTATGTCTTATTGATTAATGGTGGAACTTTTGCTTTGAGTATGGATTTATAAAGAGATAATAAATATTTAGAAGAGGAATGTTTCCGTCTGTGTTGGAGAATGATTGCAAGTGTATCTACAAGGATGCCTGATGCTCTAGCTGGATTGTATCTGCCTGGAGATGATTAACCATGAGTATTTAGCTGATGTAGATCCATGAATGAGGAAACTGCGTGTATTTGCCACGATTTGCTTTTATGATGAGAAATTAACATAAACAGTAGCTAAAGGCTCAATGCACCCAGATGGAGGAAAACGTCAAGTATTCAGAATGACTTGCCAAGATGGAAGCAATCATTGAAGAAATCGCTCAAGATGGGAAAGGAACACGTTTGTTTTAGCTGGAATTTATTTCTCAGGAGGGAGGAAACAGATAACCAGGAGGATGTCCGTGTCATATTAAGGGAACAATGTCCGTTTTACAAGGTTAACAATCTTTGGGGTTGTGTAGGTAGCAAGGTCTCTGTGGTCATGTTGCATGTGAACATTCAGACTGAGTTAATTTTTAAACTGTACATTTAGCATATTATAATAAATACACGGCTTCCTATCCTGTAGTCGCAATCAAAAGGGAGCATTCTCATTTCCCTTAATCCCCGCGAAACTTTTTTAAAATGTATTGTGCTCTGACTGTGTGCATTGTGTTCTCTGGGAGGGGGGAGAGTATCACAGGGAATCTAAAGTGAAGTGAAAAAATAAAAACGGAGAATGTAGGATACTCAGACTACCTATAAAAAATACCTATATCATTTACGTTAGAATGTATCACCCATCAATCACGTTGAATTTTAAAAAATGTTGTGGACCATTTCTGTCCCTTAAGGGTGGGGCACCACATACGACCACGTTTCTTGCGCACCGTTTCCGGCTGTCGTGTGCATTGAGCAACGATTGCGCAAAAAAACGTGCTTATCGCAATGGCCCCCCTGATGACGTCTTCATGCGCAATAGATCCAACGATGCGCATAGAAGACAGAGCCGTCGGGACCTACAGACTATGAGCCTGGGGACACAAGCAAAGCACGGTAAGTTTGGTACCCTTCTCTCCTGGCTCTGTTGTTCTCGATGAAGAACGGGAGGTAGAGCAAGCTCCTTAAATTTTCGATATTATGGTGGAGATACCTTAACGGATCACCTGCTCAGGACGCTAGTGGTGCGTCGCATCAATTGGCCACACTAGGTTGTGTTTTATAAAGCGAGATCTGGGATCATGTGTCACAGCTTAGTAATTGTGCCACTAGTCCTAAATGTGATTATTATATTTATCCATGTGGACTCAGATTGTTCTATTCTCGTAGTAGCAGTCATTTCAGAAATTTTGAGCTGGGGGAATTAATGAAGAGCCCCGAGATACGGGTTGGTGTGAGTATATTGCTGCTAGACTTACATGTGTAAAACACCTAACCAATATGAAAGCCAATCGTTATGTTTGAACACTGTAAATTTCACATTGGTCACTTTTGAGTGGCAGTAGGATTAGCATGAAGAAGCAGATCATCTTAAAATTGACTGGATTAGAGACTGTAATGAAGATGCACCCCAGATCCAAACCAGTCTCTAAACTCTCCCAGAGTTCCCATCAGTTGGTCGCCGTTGCACTTTAAATTCGTTTTTTTGTTCCCAATGAAACATTCCTTATATAGCCTTTCAAATGTGTGCATTAGCATCAGGAAAAACACCATTGGCCTTTCGCATTACATTGAATAAGACTTTAAAATTGCAACACTAAGAGAATTACAGGAGGAAAGTTCAGTTGAAAATAGTCCTTATTTAAAATATTATGACACAACTAGGTATTCTACATATCTCATCCCATTCTGAAAAATCAGTTGACATTAGGGAGCTTGACCTATCTTCCAATTTGTACGTTCTTCTTACGTCCAGGAGTGCCACCACTGAACCTGGAATGTTCCTAACTAGAGATGTTCCCGAACTCGCAAAATCCGTGCTCCGCCTTGCAGGGATCTGTGAATTGTTCGGAAAAATTCGAAAATCCAAAATCCGCGAGAGCGGTTACCCATTAAAATGAAAAATATCCCGAAAATACGCGGAAATCCCGTCTTTCGCGGAAAGTTCGGAAGGTGGAAAATCCGAAAAATCCCAGACCGCCGCGTCACGGATACGGAATAAATCCGCGAACCGGCCATCCCTAATTCCTAACAGTAAATTTCTACGATGGCTGTTGGATGGGTTCACACATTGTCAATCTCTACTGCGTACACTGGAAATAACCCAGGCGCTGCGTCAAGGGCAGGGACCATAACGGGCCTCTCTATTTAGGGTCCTGCAGATAGGAAATCCCCAGTATTTTCAGAAGCATTTATTTATACACAGACACAATGATCTGAATGGGCAGGTTAAGGTATAGAAATGAAAACTTCTGCCCTTTTTTTTAAACAGTATATGTATCTCCACTGAACTTCCCCTTTAACACAGTACATGTTCGCCCTATACTTTTGCAAGTTTGAGGTAGCCCTAAAATTCATAATTGAAGTCAATGCCAGTGTGAATTCAGTCAACCATGGGTGTTAGAGTCAGTTAAATTTATTGCTTGCGAATTGTTATGAAAATGGATCAAAGGCTTAGGAAGGAAAATGATCTCTTAATGCTTCATGGTTTAACTGAATGAATTAAACTTTCCGTAGGGCCAGAAATGTTTTCATTTTGAGCAATTAATTCCATTTGCTACATGTAAACAGAGCAACATGTCTCTGTCCGGCACCACAGTCATTTCAAAGGAGCAACGCATAACCAACTATACATAGCATTCCCTAGGCCAAAATTTTACAACAAACAATAACTGAACATGAAAAAGTAAAAGAGATGTTATAATAATGTAGGTGCTATAAGGTGTCAAATAAGTGGATCACTAGTAATTGCTCTGGGATGGGCGCACAAGGTTCTTAGGCAACGTAACACACGTAACGATCCAACGGCCATTTTTCACTGATAATTGACGTGTGTAAATCTTTAATGCACTGGGTATCAGCCACTTTATGGTATGTATTACAAGATCCTGAACTGGTGGTTTTTTCCATATAGTTCCATGGATGCCGGCTATCATTTCTAGAAAAAGAGCACCTGGCATCACGTGCGTTTCCTTATAAGCCCTCACCCAGAGGGTGTTAATTTATGTATCCAGCACTCACTTCTTTTACAGTTTTAATTTTCGTCCATTACAACATATGTTACCAAATACGTTACTTGTGGGCAAAGCGAGTAGGATGGATTTAAATACCCTTGTGCGTTGAGGGGATATTTTATACAGTGATGCAGGTGTCCCCTTCTAAAAGAGTTTATCCCATTTTGGAAGGATATATCGTTGGGAAACCAGAGTGTCCTAGTGTCTTAATGAAGATTGTCCCTGCCCAAAATAGCATGGTTGAAGGGTGCCAGTCTATAGTGGACAAAATATGGTGATATGTAATAGCCTGGCCTCTGAACTAATAAAAAGGTATTGTTTTCCTTTCTAGTTGCCCTTCCAGAGGAATCTCCCTGCTTATGCAGTTCACTCGCGGAGGAGCGGGGGCAAAAGCTTATTCCGTCCCCCATGTTGCTCGCATCGTCGCCAACAGCGCAACAGCCTCTCCACCTGCTGATTGGATGGGTCTCTTCCAGATCTACTGCCCAATACGGTCACTCTTCAAGGACAAAGTCTTAGGGGGAACTATGCGCAGCCCCGCAGTCCAACTGTGGTGCCGCGCAAACAGGGTCACCTTCAAGAGGCCGTCACGAGGAGGAATCCAAGAACACCAGTGACGACCTAGGTAATCCATCTTCCATGATCGCGGCTGTTTAACACTGCCAGTCCTTGTGGCATGTTCTAAAAATAGGAATCCCAATCGGAACTCATGTCTGTAAGTAAGATATTGGCCTGACATTATTTCAGGACCCAATTTTGTAATTTTAAAGACTCATCAACTACTCTCTCCAAAGGCTTCAACAGTAAGGTGTTAATAGTTCAAGTATTCCCACAGACTGAATGAGAAGTATAGTAACCTTCATTATTGTATTTGTGTATCATTAAAAGGTGATAATTATAGCTAATATTTATACAAGTTTTTTGTCCCTGGTAGCAAGAAAGGTTTGCTGCATCTGAGTCAGGATAGATTGATGATAGCGTTAGAATATTGAGTCATATACGAATATATCACTGAAAGTCACAGTAGTATACTTTAAAGTATAACAAACAGATGTTGCTTCCCCTGGCCCTGCCCCCCTTCCTGCCAGGGATAAACCAATGAGATGACATGCTCAGCAATAGAGCTGTTTGCCAATTGGATAAATCCACAGGACTGAGGGGGATGGAGCTTGGCACAATACAGTTGCCCACACAAAATCCTGTTCTAAAGTCACAAACACACGTCACTTTGCAACGAAAAAAATGTCGGATGAGGTTGGTTTAACCAGTGGTCAACTTTAGTGCGTAATCCGCTGGACATTCAAGCACCTCTGGCATTGCAGGTGCCCAGGGGGGGAGCTTGACGTGCTGGTCCAGGGTTTTTGACTCTAACCAATGCTAAATAAAGATTACTGAAAACTTTAACAAAACATTTTGGACCAAGGTAGCCAACACTCAGCAGCTGTTAGTGATACAAAGTGCATGAGTCGTGACTGGAGAGAGGAAGGCTGGTCGGATTACCCTACTTTCCCAAATCTTCCGTTTACAATTGTATTTTGTTCGATTTGTCAGAAGACGTGTCTGGATTTATTATACAATATACTCCAAGAAACCACTTTAATATTCTGTATTGTGTTATTGTCTTCATTTACAAAAGGCCCAAGGCTTGTATTAGTCACTTTAATGTCATTCTTCTCTCCCTTACCAGAGAGTCCTGTTATAAAGTCGATGTAGGCCCTGTAGCTACTTCAGTACACATGGAAGATAAGAATTCTGTAGGTTTACGCAATAGGAAATACGTGGCAAACCTCTCTGCACCTCACTGCGGCAATGAAAAACAGCAATGTATTAATGGTATCGGCAGAGAACATGTGGAGAATGCATTAAGTCAGGGGTACAAATTCCTGAGGAAAAAAAATAGATTCAGAGCTGGAAATGTACAACAAAACTAATGGTGGAATGGCTATATGAGAGACAATACATTACCGTATGTATTATCCTATTCCTGCAGTTTATCTGTAGTATCAAGCACACTGTTTTTTGTTGTTGTAACTAGAAATCACGGGCCCAGCAGCAAAATTCTAATGGGGTTCCACCACCCTGCTTGATCTACAGCCCTTGTTTGGGGGAGTATCTACACACCGTTTGTCTGTGGGTGGGGGGAGTCATCTACTGTGGTTGTCTGGGGGTGTCTAGCAGGGTTTTCCCGTATCAGTGGAGACAAGTTTGTCGGCGTTGGGGGGGGAGTACATCTACAGTGGTTGTTGGGGGGGGGGGGTCATCACCAGGTGGTGTCTGGGGGGGGGTCATCTACAGTGTTTGCTGGGGGGTGAGGGGTCGGCTCATCTACAGTGGTGTCATGGGGGGCGTCATCTCACAGGGTTGTCTGGGGGGGAGTCATCACAGGTGGTTGTTGGGTGGGGAGTGTATCTAACAGTGGTTGCTCTGGGGTGGGGTCATCTACAGTTGTTGTCTGGGGGGATCTACAGTTGTTGTCTGGGGGGGAGTCATCTACCAGTGGTTGTCGGGGCTGGGGGAGATCATCTAGTTGGTCGGGGAGAAGTTATGGTTTATGGGGGGGGGGTCATGGGTCACTACAGTGTTGTTGATCTGGGGGGGGGTATACAGGTCATCTACAGTGGATGTGTCACGTGGGGACGTCATCTAAAGTATGTTGTGTGTGGAAGCATTTAACAGTGGGTGTGGGGGTGTAATTCTACAGTGGAAATGATATCTGTGTGGAGTAATCTCTACAGTGGTTGTTGTTGGGGGGGGGGGAGGGGGAGTCATCTTACAGTATGGTTTGTCTGGTGGGGGTCATCTACAGTGGTGGTTGTCTGGGGGGAGGGGGTCATCCTAACCCAAAGTGGTTTTGTCTTGGGGGGGGTCATCTACAGTGGTTGCTCGTGGGGGGGGTCATCTACCACAGTGGTTGTACTGGGGGGGGGGGCAAGTGTGTCGGGGGGGGATCCAGGATGGGGGTTATCTACATGGTTTGTCATCGGAAAGGTGGTCATCTAACAGTGGTTGTCTGGGGGGGGGGTTCAAATCTACAGTGGTTTCTGGGGGACACAGTGTGATCGTGGGGGGGGTGGTCTCTCAATGTATGGGCATGGGGCGGTGGGGTTGGTTGGGGGGGAAGTCATACTACAGTGTTGTCTGGGGGGGCGGTCATACAGTGGTTGTCTGGTTTCCGGGTCGGGGGGGGGTCCATCTCAGTCGTGGTTGTCTGGGAGGGGGGTCATCTACAGGGTTTGTCGGGGGGGGATCATCTACACAGTGGTTGGTCTGGGGGGGGTACATTACAGTGGGTTGTCCTGGGGGGACAGTCATACTACGTGGTGTTCCTGGGGGGGGGTCATCTACAGTGGTTTGTCGGGTGGGCAGGGGGTTCCATCTACAGTGGTTGTCCTGGGGGGGTATCGACATGGGGTTGTCTGGGGGGGAGGAGGAGCAGGAAGTATATACAGTGGTTGTCTGGGGGGGGGGGGGTCATCTACAGATGGCTTGTCTGGGCCGGGGTCACTTCACGTGGTTGTGTCTGGGGGGAGCGGCAGTCATCTTACAGTGCGTTGTAACTGGGGGGGGGTCATCTACAGTGGTTTCTGGGGGAGGGGTCTCTACAGTGGTTAGTCTGGGGGGGGTCATCTACATGTGTTGGCGGCGGGGGGAAGTCATCTACAGTGGTTGTCCGTGGGGGAAGTCATCTACATGTGTTGTATGGGGGGGGTCATCTACAGTGTTGTCTAGGGATGGGGGTATCTACAGTTCGGTGTCTGTAGGGGAAGAGCCATTTACAGTGGTTGTGTGGCGAAGTCAGTCGTACAGTGTTGTCATGATGGGGGGAAATCATCTACAGTGGTTGTCGGTGGGGGATTCATCTACAGATGGTTGTCGATGGGGGGGATTCCTACGTGTTGTCCAATGGGCGGAGTCATCTACAGTGTTGTTGGTCCATTTGGGGTAGTCATCTACAGTGCGTACTCTACAATGGATTGTCTGGGGGGGGGAGTCATTTACAGTGGTTGTCTGGGGGAAGTCATCTACATTGGTTGTCATGTGGGGAGAAGTCATCTAGAATGGTTGACTGTGGGGAGGAAGCAATCTACAGTGGTGTCCGTGGGCGTAACGTCATCTCACAGTGTTTTCCAGGGGGGAAGTTATCTATAGTGGTTGTCCGTGGAGGGAGCCTCTACAATGGTTGTCTGAGTGAAGAGGTGTTTTACAGTGTGTTGGTCAGGGGGGAGTCATCTGTAGTGGTTGTCTGTGGGGGGAAGTCATCTACAGTGGTCGTCTTGGGGGAGCCATCTACAGTAGTTTGTTGGGCAGGGGCCATCTACACTAGTTGTCTGGGGCAGGGGTCATCTACACGTAGTTGTCTGGACAGGGGCCATCTACAGTAGTTGTCTGGGCAGGGGTCATCTACAGTAGTCAATCTGGGAGGGGGCCATTACACTACTTGTCTGGGCACGGGGCCATCATAACTAGTTTGTCTGGGCAGGGGCCTCTACAGTAGTTGCTGGTGCAGAGGGCCATCTACACTAGTTGTCTGGGGCAGGGGTCTGCTACGAGTTGGTCTGGGCAGGGCCATCTACACTAGTGTCTGGGCAAGGGGTACATCTACAGTAGTGTTTGGCAGGTGGCAATTAGCACTAGGTTGTCGGGGCAGGGGTCATCTTACACTTGTTGTTCTGGGCCAGGGGCCATCTACATAGTTTTGTTCTGGGGCAGGGGTCATCTACAGTAGTTTGTCTGGCAGGGGCCACTCTACAGTTAGTTGTCTGGGCAGGGGTATCTATTCTACAGTAGTCGTTCTGCGGCGGGCCATACTCATAGTTGTCCTGGGCAGGGGCCATTACCTAGGCTTGTCTAGGCAGGGCCACTTACGATAGTTTGTCTGGGCTAGGGTGCCATCTCACAAGGAGTGTTGGGCAGGGGCCATTCCAGTAGTTGTCCGGGCGGAGCCATACTACAGTGGGTTCGAGGTGAGGAGGGCATTTCAGCGTTGTCTGGTGAGGTAAGGCCATTTACAGGTGGCTCTGGGGGAAGGCTGTATCTGTCATCGGAAATGGTTCAGGCTTGGCCCGATGAGACCGTTGTGTTTGTTGGCATCTGCCATCTTGAATTATCACTTTCTGATTTTGAGAGCTTTACTCTAGGGAATGCTGTAACCAGAAAAACCTACTAATATTTTTGGGCATCACTACTGTTTTGCCTGTGAGCCCGAAAATGATTTTTTTGTAAGATTTAGAACCATTGATGCGAAGGACCAAAGTTATAGACAGATGTGTGTAGAGTTTTTGCAACGCCACGAAAAGCTTTTAACAGCCTCAATCTCCATACAATTAGAAAGGAAATGTGGTTCCCTGGAATCAACATGGTTGTGGAATCGTAGTCAAAATCGAAGTTCAGCACAAATGCGTTCATATTTTCAGGGCGGGTTGAATGTCAGGTAATTCTCAGTTGAAATCTTGGTATTTTCCGCTTCAAAAACTTTTTGTATCTGCAGAATTTCAAATTGTAACTACAGGACGTTGCCACTAATAGTTTAATAACAGTAGATTAAGAAGTCTCCAGGAGCGTAGATATACCCATAAATCATGCAATCCTGATAGATTATCACCTCCTCCAGACGAATGATGGGACTAGTGAGGTTATAATGGGGCATTATAATAGAACAGATACAGGAGACATTTGTAATTTATTTTTACAGCGATAAAACAAAACGTACAGCATTACATTTATTATGTGTGTTATTTTGTGAAAAATAATGTATGGTACATAGTAGGACTTGCTGTAGTACAGTCCTGACAGAGGATTATGACCGCACACAAGGCCCGGGTTACTGGGGACGACAAAAGCCCCCCGCTCCCCAATTAAATTTAGAATGGACTCGCTCAAAATGATCGAGCCCGTTGTATGGCCATTTGGGTCGGCAACTGGCGACAGTGGCTGAGAAGTTTTATCAGAAACCCATTAATTCAGTCTCCCACTTTCAAGAGGAAAATCGTGAAAGATCTCAAAAGGTGGGGAAAGCTTTTTAAGCATTCTGTATGATTGTTTTTCTTGATAGTTGCCATCGATCAGAAGACATCTGGCCGTTGGGAATGGCTAGATTAAGTCGTGTTGGGCACATTTGTAATTCTAACAACCATGTACTATACTTCAGGATGCAAGTTCAATAGTGTTCTGCAACTCTCCCTACTTTGCATGTGACAACTACAACTTTGATGGAAATAAATATACCAAATTGGATCGCATAGAAAAAGAGGCATTGGAGGGCCCCATGTAAATCATCAGCAGATCTGAAAGTGATCTGTGGACAACTCCTGAAGGCATACATGCAATGACCATGTATGAATATTGTTTGACCTGACATTTAGTAAAGTATACATAGTAATTGTCAGTGAAAAAAGACATAAAGTCAAACCTATTCAACCTCTTTATTTATTTTTACTTTGTTTAAGCCCTACCAGTACAGTGTGACCAGAGGAAGGCAAAAATCCCTGCAAAAACTCAAGGGGGGAGAAATTCACTTTCTGACTCCAAACTGCAATCGAAGTATCCCAGACAACCACGAGCTAATGTTTAATACTATGAAGTCTCATTATTATTATTTCCTGTATCACACCAGAACTCTGTTTAGTGTATTAATACCAGTAATTCCAATATGAGATATATCCCTGTCCAACCAGAACTGGCAGTATAGTATTAATACCAGTAACTCAATAGTTATAAGTATCCCTGTACCAACAGAACTACACGTATAGTGTTTAACTACCAGCTAATTCGCAATATTATATAGTATCCCTGTATCAACCGAACTACGTATAATGTATTAATACCAGTAATTCTCAATATTATGTATAGTATCCTGTACCAACAGAACTGCAGTATATGTTAATAACAGTAACCTCAATATTATATAGTATCTCCCTTGTACCAACCAGAACTACAGTATTATGTATTAATACCCAGTAATTCACTCACTGTAAAGAAAACCTTTCCTAACCTGAGAGATGAAATTATTTCTTCCTACCTTAAAGGATGTCCACAGGTCTTCTGATATGACCTATTAGTGAACAATCACACGAGAGTTTATGTATGGCCCCCCATAATATATTGTATAAAGTGATAATTATCCCACGCAAGATGTCGCGCCTTCCAATGTAACAGCCTAACGTGTCTAATCTGCCTGCATATTCAAGCCACTCCATTCCCCCTTATAATTTAGTTGCCCTTCTCTGAACTTCTTCCATTTCCAAGAGTCCCTGTTTGTATATGGGATTCACAAACTGCACCACATATTCAAATGAGGCCTTGTAAAGAGGGAGAATAATATCTTTCTCTCTCTGAATCTATTCCCCTCTTATACAAGACAAATATCTTGTAGCTCTAGCCGTTGCTACAGCAGGTTGATTTAAAAAAAAAAAATATTTTGACGTGGGTTATACACATTTCAAAAGAACTTCATTTTAAAGGACACGATTCTTCACATATTTTACAGTTATCTACTTGTGCCCATTTCACATCTCCACTATTGTCTCCCCCTCCCTCCTGAGTCTGTATCTGTACCTGGTCAATGTGTCAATTTGTTTGATGTTACTGTCCCTTTGTGGTATATAGTTTGTGATTCTCAGTTTCTTTGTAACATCCAGCTGATGAAGGGGGCTTAGGACTCCCGAAAGCTTGCTACTTTTTTTTATTTAGTTAGCCACTAAAAGGTATCACAGCTCTACTTCTCTTCTGATTACTTATGGCTAACACGTACAAACCTCAACTATATCACACACCAGTTGCAATGTCATAGAATACTGGGATATTCCAATATCATACAAGCTTTAATGCATGTTTGGCCTCCTATAGTTGTGGACCATACAATTATAGACCAACCATGTACTAATCGATAGCTGCAACATCCACAGCCAATCTCATATTTATGGCTAATTTTGCATTTCGATTTACCAGGATGTTTGAAAACACTTTGTACTACAATTTCTATTGAAGGAAAAAACTAAACGTTACTTATAGCTATGTTCAGGGTATTCCCCCTGGTGATGGGATGTGAAGTCTATTATAAGACCTGGTACACACGGGCGAAGAACACAATGGATATCCCTTACCTAAAAACAAATTGTATTTTGGTAACGCACCTCCCCTACACTCACTGGTTCTTTCCTCTTAGGATAAAAACATTACAGGGCCAGACAGAGATACAATTTCTCCTTGATCCTGAGTATTTGTATTCTGTATTTGGGATCAGAAAAGTCAAACTTCTGCTCTTTCAGCTTCTGAAATTCAAACAATAAATATATAGAATATTTATCAGGATGGCCCCTTTCACGTCTATGAATGACCCAATATGGGATAAACACTGTGAAGGTGTTTGATAATTGTGGAAGTGAATCAACCCTCCTATGAAAAATTCTGTTTTCCCAACTGATTAACATCAAGCGAACGCTTTGATACGTACAGTGCCATTTTTATCATGATGGTCTGTGCTGCTAGATCTGCATGTATAAATATCTTTACATCCATTAACATGAGTTTGTTTGTTGCGCACGCCAGGCTTTACGTATTGACTATTAATAAATCTGCAGTGGAAGACTGCAGTGTTAGTTTCAAGTGGTACAATTTACACTGTGCTGGAAATGATTTTTTTTGGCTTTGGGTAAAAGCAGCTTATATATCGATATCTTTTATAAGTAGAGGGCAAACTGCACTCCTGTTCATAATATCTCCACCAGTGCTGCCCCAGGAGATACCAAACCTATCAATGAAACAGATACACATCACAGAACTTCTCTTTTATTATGCAATGTCTACTGTATATGAGTTTATTAAGCCGTGTGTAATCTAATAAAGGCAATATCTTTTCTATGAGGCTAGATTTCGATCTAGTTTATAATTTTGTAGAAAAGGTCAAAAACTATATTACCAAGAATACGCTTGTGAAGGTTCTCATTCACCAGGTATGGTAACATCTGTAATAAATCATCCATCCGGTCATGGTATATCTGTAATATTTCATTCATCAGGTCATGGTTATCTGGAATATTCATCCATCCAGGTCATGTTATATCTGTAATATTAATCCATCAGGTCATGGTATATCTGTAATATTCACATCTAGGTCATGTTATACCCTGTAATATTCATTCATCCAGTCATGGGATATCTGGAATATATCCATCCAGGTCATGGCAAATCGTAATATTCATTCATATCTGTACTGAATCTCATCAGGTCATGGTATATCTGTAATATTCATCCTCAGGTCATGGTTATCTGTAATATTCATTCATCCAGGTCATGTTAGATATCTGTTGTATTCATTCATCCAGTAATGGTATTTGTAATATTCATTCCCAGGTCATGGTAATCTGTAAATTCATCCATCCAGGGTCATGGCAAATCTGGAATATTCATTCATCTAGGTCATGGTATATACTGAATATTCATCCATCCAGTCATCGTATCTGTAATATTCATTAATCACAGGTCACGGTATATCTGTAATATTCATCTCATTCCAGTCACAGTATATCTGTAAATTCTTCATCCTGGCCATGGTGATATCTGTAATATTCATCGATCGGGTCATGTTATATCTGTAAATTTCATTCATCCAGGTCATGGTATATCTGTAATATTCCATTCATCCAGGTCACGGTATATCTGTATATTCATCCATCCAGGTCACGTATATCTGTAATATTCATTCATCCAGGTCATGGTTATATCTGTAATATTCATTCATCCAGGTCACGGTATATCGGTAATATGTCATTCATCCAGGTCCAGGTCATGGTATCATCTGTATATTTCTTCATCCAGGTACGTTATACTGTAAATTCATTCTTCCAGGTCATGGTATATCTGTAATATTCATCCATCCAGGTCATGGTACAGTATTCATGTTATATCTGTAAGCTATCATTCATCGTCATGGTATATCTGTAATATTCATTCATCCAGGTCATGGTATATCTGTAATATTCATTCACCCAGGTCATGGTATATCTGTATATTCATTCATCCAGGTCACGGTATATATGTAATATCATCCATCCAGGTCATGGTACATCTGTAATATCATCCATCCAGGTCATGTAGTATCGTGAATATTCATTCATCAAGGTCATGGTATATCTGTAATATTCATTCTCCAGGTCATGGATATCTGAATGGTATATCTGTAATATCCATCCATCCAAGTCATGGTATATACTGTAATATTCATTCATCCAGGTCATGGTATATCTGTAATATATTATCATATGTCTAATATCATCCATCCAGTCATGGTATATCTGTATAATTCATTCATCCAGGTCATGGTATATCTGTAATATTCATTCATCCAGGTCATGGTGATATCTGGAATATCATCCATCCAGGTCATGGAGATCTGTAATATTCATTCATCCAGTCATGGTATATAGCTGTCGTATTCATTCATTCCGATAATGGTATATCTGTAATATTCATTATCACAGGTCATGGTATATCTGTAATATTCATCATCCAGGTCATGGCAAATCTGTAATATTCATTCATCTAGGTATGGGATATCTGTAATATTCATCCATCCAGGTCATGGTATTCTGTAATATTCATCCATCCAGGTCATTTGTAGATCTGTAATATTCATTCATCCAGGTCATGGTTATATCTGTGTATTCATTCATCCAGATAATGGTATATCTGTAATATTCATTCATCCAGGTCATGGTATATCTGTAATATTCATCCATCCAGGTCATGTGCAAATCGTTAATATTCCATTCATCTAGGGTCAGGTATATCTGTATATTCATCCATCCAGGTCATGGTATATCTGTAATATCATTCATCCAGGATGGTATATGTGATTCATCATCAGATAATGGCATATACTGTAATATTCATTCATCCATCATGGCCATATCGTAATATTCATTCATCTAGGTCATGGTATATCTGTAATATTCATTCATCCGGTCATGGGATATCTGTTATATTTATACATCCAAGCATGGTATATCTGTAATATTAATTCATCCAGGTCATGGTATATTGTTATACATTATATCGTTATCATCATCCAGGCATGGTATATCTGTAATATTCATCCATCCAGGTCATGGTATATCTGTAATGTTCATCCATCCAGGTCATGGTATATCTGTAATATTCATCCATCCAAGTCATGGTATATCTGTAATATTCATCCATCCAGGTCATGGTATATCTGTTTTATTCAGTTAGATCAACTGGACTTAAAGTTTAGTTCTTGAAGACGTTTCGCTAGTCAACCAAAAAAAAAACATATCTCTGTCTGCTTTAAACCAAACAACACACTAAGGTAGCAATTGGTACAACCGAATGACCCAATACCGAAACATAATTAGAGTGACATCATATACGCAGTGCAGTGCAGTGAAGAATTCTCTGATTTGTATGTGGGGGAGACCAAACAGCAACTGCATCAACGTATGGCCCAGCACAGAAGAGCCAATTCCTCGGGTCAGGACTCAGCCGTGTACCTGCATCTTAAGGATAAAGGACATACCTTTAAAGATTGTAATGTCAACATCTTGGCAAAGGAACATGATTGGTTCAAGAGAGATGTCAAGGAGGCCATTTATGTGAAAATGAAGAAACCAAGCCTAAATAGAGGTGGGGGGTTCAACACCAACTGTCTGCCATGTACAATGCTGTTTTGACACCTTACCCTGCACAGTTTTGATAACACCCCTTAGCCTCAATACATCCACACCTTGCATTCAGAAGGTCTATAACACCTGGCTGTGATATGCTTATTGGGATTTTCCAGGGTACATAATTGCCGACACATTCACGTACAAGTCATTCTGAATTGAGAAAGCCAGTCGGATGTCTAGCGAAATGTCTTCAAGAACTAAACTATAAGTCCAGTTGATCTGAAAACACAGATAAACAGATAATTACCAAGGACTAATGTTACTGCATATAGATACAAATGAATGGAGAGGTAAAAGTGCGTTTTATATGGCCATATGCCTACTGCATGTACTAAATAAACTCACGTAAGAGTTTCTCACTCTCTCCGTGGCTGCAGCAAACTGAGCATGTCTTAGATTGAGGAGAGAAGGGGTAATGCTGTAGTGAAAGATTTTGCATATGTGATAGATATTTATCTTTGTTAGTACAGTCCACACAAAACAAAGTCCTGGCAAATAATTTAAAATAAATGTAAAAAAGATCCAAAACATTTATATTAGGGATGTTTCCAAAATACAACTCCCAGAATTCTTTGGCTGCAACTGTATTTAGAGCTGTATATTACTTGTGTGTAAATTCCAACAGCCAGACTGTCAGCCAGTTCCCCAATCAGCTTTCCAGCTGGTCCACTAGCCATATATATTTGTATGGATACATAAAGGAAGACGCTGCCAAACTGATTTCATTAGACTGATTTTATTTTAAAAAAATATATATCTAATATATGGGATATACTTGATAGTATTGCTTTTGTATGGCTTTTATTAAATTCAATACTTTTCAATTGCGGAATTTTTTTTTTTTTTTTTAAAGCTGACCAGTTTCATTTATATTGATTGGTAATGACAGTTGCCGTACGTCTCCACCGGAACGCCACCTTCCCCCAGCACAACCGAATCCACCCTCCTTGAGTTATTTACTACTTTATAGAACATTCATCCTCAGAACTTCCTTACTACCCTACTTACAGCGGACACACGTGTTACTTTATCAGCCATGTCAAATGTCTTGTCAGATATATTGGTTGATCATGCCCTGATTTTCGTTCAGTCCACTGGGCAAAACTGAATATTTCACTGTATATATGCATAGCCTATCATATAGGTATTGGTGTAAATGTCTACACTCATGGCTTGTAACTGTAATGTGTAACTATAGTGTGCTAACCCCTTATTTGTGTGTTTGTGTTTAGTTCTAGTGGCTCTACCAAGGAGCCTCCTGCAGTTGGGACAGTGAACAACCGATCGAAGCGCAAGCTTTATTCCGCGGTGCCAGGTCGTACATTTGTGGTGGTGAAACCTTATCAGTCTCAAGGGGAAGGAGAGATATCCCTAAGCAAAGGAGAGAAGGTCAAAGGTATTTAAAAAAAAAATGAGGAAATTTTATTGTGATGGTGCATGAATGACCTGATCACTGATACAGTTGCTCTAGTTGCTCAGAATTCTAAATCGCCTAGATCTTCTCGATGACCCAGATCTTCTATATCACCCGGATCTTTTAGATCACCTAGATTAACTAGATCACCCAGATTATTTAGATCATCTAACTATACTGGATTACCCAGATCTTTTAGATCACCCAGATCTTCTGGATCACCCAGATCTTCTAGATGACCTAGATTACCCAGATCTTTTAGATCACCTAACTGGATTACACAGATCTTTTAGATCACCTAACTCTACTGGATTACCCAGATCTTTTAGATCACCCAGATCTTCTAGATCAACCAGATCTTCTAGATGACCTAGATTACCCAGATCCTCTAGATGACCTAGATTACCCAGATCTTTTAGATCACCCAGATTTTCTAGATCACCTAGATCTTCTTATACAATATTCTGCTCAGGAACTCGGAGCTTGGGAGCGGACGTCACGCATCTACTCCAACATGTGCCTCTTCTTCTAGCTACCAAATAGGTCAACTGTTGTAATGTCACCTCTCCCAGAACCTTTTGGCAAATAAGATAGGACAATTTATAAAAGCAGTTTATAAGCTCTATATACAATGTGCTTAAAACGTTAACCTTTAATTTTACTTTTACTAACTCTTTATAATTATACCTTTTTGCATTAAAGTCGGTAAAATATATTTCTGTAGCCACATTAGTGCTAGAAATGTGCTAATCTGGACCTTGCAGTTTCTTTTGAGTTAAACCGATTAAGTGGTTTGGTGACATCATCAAATGAGCTTTTATTTATTACTCATAATTTTTGGCTTTTTCCTAGCTTAAGTCTTTGTAGGTGGCAAGCAGTAGGCTGTAGTGTCCCTTTACAATAGAATTAATCTGAATGCACAAGCACTTTCCTTAGTAACCCCATTGATGACGCACATTGCCCGAAAACTCCAGTTAAGCCAGGCGATAGAGGTGACAGCCTTCATTACATGACTCAAAAACTAGATGAACAGTGTCACGATATTTAAGGAACAGGAAGCTAGTGTAGACTATAGGAGGCCCTGCAGCACCCAGTCATTTATGGAATACAGACCTCAGGCCAGCAGTTCCTGATCAGAGATACAAGAAGATCCATTTGATCCACCTGGGAAGGATTTCTTGGGTTAAACAAAAGTGTATCGTTGTATATTAACCTGTATAGTTCTAAACACATTACATAGATCTAAACAATTATTAAAGGGGACATCCTCCAGGGCATCATTACTTATATATTTGGGGTTTCTAGCAATGATTTTTCAGTCTTCATGCTTATCCATCAAATACTTCATTTAGGTGAGAAATTCCTAATTTACAGCCCCAAAGGATCAGTAATCCTTAATCCAGTGGGAAATATTCAAAGCAAATGTTATCTTTACAGTATATATCCTGGCCAATAAATGAAAAAGAATAGATGTGTGCGCCAAGCTATCATTTAGGCATCGGGGTGATTTCAAAAGAACACAAGACTTCTCTAAATTACAGTGCAACACTGTCCTCTAGTGGTAAACTTATTGTACTTCAACAAAATTGAAATGTGTTTCTATAAATAACACCCCTACATGCTATGGACACCTTGAGTCAATGTTCCCATCATTGTTTTAAATACAATCACATACACATTCTCACTTACATACATCAATACTCACACATTCACACTCATATACAAATTCACTCACACACACACATACTGTACCTCCACTCATATACAAATTCACTCACACACACACATACTGTACCTCCACTCATATACAAATTCACTCACACACACACATACTGTACCTCCACTCACACACACACATATCTCTAACATGCACGTGTTCTGACCTTACATACATTCACTCATGCACACACATATTCACACTCTCACACACAATTACAAATATATATATATATATATATATATATATATATATATATATATATACACAAACACTTTCACTCCTACCACCATAGCTATCACTGGTATTCACTTTCTCCCACACGTACCCACAAACACACTGTCACACACATACCTACAGTTGAGCACATACACACTGTCAGATACACACACTCACATTTCCACACTAACATCTATATTCATATTTACACTATCAGACATTAACCTTGCTCTGCCGCTCTGACATTCGCTCTCAGTGGTGATAGCCAAACTGTAGTTACAATTTATTAAATGCTGGAGATGAGCAAGATGCACTACAGTGGGGATCAGTAAGTTGCCATGGCACAGCTAACAACCTACAGTATAAGATATTATGAAAGGGCTGTAACTTACATTGTCCTGCCTCTCTGCTTCCCTTTAAAGGGGCATGGGCGGCCAGGTCCATTCCTAGGAAGGGATTTTGTTCCTGCAGTCATGACAATCCCACCCAAATAAGGACGCCTAAACTTTGTGTGTGTGCACAGAAGTCAGCAGTATTGACGAATTTCGTTTTTCAAAACAAAACTTGGTTTTAAGGTGGAATTGATCTGGCAGAGCGTTCGTCATTTCTAATGTGCAACTTTTTAGTAACACATTAGATCCAAAGCAGGCAGCACACGGAACTCCCAAAAATTCCAAATCCTTTATTTAAACATCCATTGATAAAAACAAGCACACACTGGTGTTCTATATAGTTTGCCGTTGGAGGTCGAGCGGTATCGGAGCGTGTGTGTGCCACGGAACACGCGAGGTTGGAGCTCCCATAAGTAATATCCTGACTTTTTGCTTTAACAATTTTTTAGTAATGAAAATTCGGTGTCACAAAGGTGAAAATTCCATTTTGAAAAGTTGAAAATCGGTGTTGAATTTCGGCATTGAAAATTAAAAAACAAAAAATATTGCTTCAATTGGATTCAATGCAATTCCGACACATTCCATATAGAAGGGCTGGGGGAACAAAGCAAAAATATATAAGCACTGTGGTGTACATAACACCTTTACTAATGAACACTATCCACTATAATTCATGTATGTACAGGCATCGTTGGTAGAACTAGTGTATAACGAGACAGTAGCTAAAAGTTTGTCGGGCACATTGCACAAAAATTATCTGATGTGTGTACAAACCTGAAGTTACCAATATGGTGATACTGAAATATCATGAAAGCTTCTAATTACTTAAGTCCTTGTTGCTATGGCAAGTTCCGACTCTTAGAGCCAAGCAATTAGGGCAAAGTTCTACACACTGATCTGCATCATTACTCATCTAAAGAATTAATTACCGAATTTTTTTCTTTACGAATACGCTGAGAGGAAAAAAAACTAGGCTTCAGCATATTTCTCTTTCACAAGAACAATTACAAAGAGTCGTGTTGGGATTCTGATGGTCTCTATGGTAGAATGGGAGTAGACTGTGTTTTGAGCAATTCAGTAGGCAATAAGCCATGTTCCATGTACAAACTGTGGTTGCACATCTGTAACCCAATATTAATTACAATGCAACAACAACTGCATTGTCCCCAATGGAAATAATTCCTGTGTGAGGGAATCTGCCCTCACTCCAAGGGGGGAGGGGGGGATTTAGATCAGCTTCAGTTGCTATGTGCTTGTTTAGATGCCATTTCTAATTGTTATCACTAGATGGAGTGCTTACTTTTCCAGGCCTACATTATAGTTTCCCATGCATTCCGCTTTAATTAGGGAACTGTATCTAAAAAAAATTCTTATAAAACTCTAAAGGATACATTCTTATAAACTCTATAGGATACATTCTTATAAACTCTATAGGATACATTCTTATAAACTCTATAGGATACATTCCTATAAAACATAGGATGCATTCTTATAAAACTCTATAGGACACATTCTTATAAAACTATAGGATACATTCTTATAAAACTATAGGATACATTCTTATAAACTCTGTAGGATACATTCTTATAAACTCTGTAGGATACATTCTTATAAACTCTATAGGATACATTCCTATAAAACATAGGATACATTCTTATAAAACTCTATAGGATACATTATTATAAAACTATAGGATACATTCTTATAAAACTCTATAGGATACATTCTTATAAAACTCTATAGGATACATTCTTATAAACTCTATAGGATACATTCTTATAAACTCTGTAGGATACATTCTTATAAACTCTGTTGGATACATTCTTATAAACTCTATAGGATACATTCTTATAAACTCTATAGGATACATTCTTATAAACTCTATAGGATACATTCTTATGAACTCTATAGGATACATTCTTATAAAACTATAGGATACATTCTTATAAAACTATAGGATACATTCTCATAAACTCTGTTCGGATACATTCTTATAAACACTGTAGGATACATTCTTATAAAACTCTGTAGGATACATTCTTAGAAACTCTGTAGGATACATTCTTATAAAACTATAGGATAAATTCTTAGAAACTCTGTGGATACATTCTATAAAAGCAAAATTCAGGGTACACTCCAGCACACCGATGTTGGCTGTTTGCCAGACAAATAAGTAGGTGCTATCCCCCTATCCCTCTACTCCAAGGACAAAACAATTCTTCTTGTGCTACATTCTTATAAACTCTGTAGGATACATTCTTATAAACTCTATAGGGTAAATTCTTATAAAACTATAGGATACATTCTTATAAAACTATAGGATACATTCTTATAAACTCTGTAGGATACATTCTTATAAACTCTATCGGATACATTCTTATAAACTCTGTAGGATACATTCTTATAAACTCTATCGGATACATTCTTATGAACTCTGTAGGATACATTCTTATAAACTCTATAGGATACATTCTTATAAACTCTGTAGGACACATTCTTATAAACTCTATCGGATACATTCTTATAAACTCTGTCTATCTATACAGTCTTATAAACTCTGTAGGATACATCTTAAAACTCCTAAGGATACTTCTGTAGGTAACCTCTTAAGGAACATTCTTATATAACTCTCTCGTAATACATTTCTTTAAACTCTGTAGGATACATTCTATAAACTCTATAAGGATTATTCTTTATAAAACTATAGGATACATTCTTATAAACTCTGTAGGATACATTCTTATAAACTCTATAGGATACATTCTTATAAACATAGGATACATTCTTTTAAAGCTATAGGATACATTCTTATACATTCTCTTACATTCACCTGAGGAAGGGGGCACATTTATTACCCCCGAAACATTGTGAGATGTCGTGTGGTCTGTATTAATAAAGTTATTATTTGGAGTGCCACCCTTGCTATTCGTTATTCCTGTACATTCTTATAAACTCTGTAGGATACATTCTTATAAAACTATAGGATACATTCTTATAAACTCTAAGGATAAATTCTTATAAACTCTATAGGATACATTCTTATAAACTATAGGATACATTCTTATAAAACTATAGGATACATTCTTATAAAACAATAGGATACATTCTTATAAACTCTGTAGAATACATTCTTATAAAACTATAGGATAAATTCTTATAAACTCTGTAGGATACATTCTTATAAACTCTATAGGATAAATTCTTATAAAACTATAGGATACATTCTTATAAACTCTGTAGGATACATTCTTATAAACTCTGTAGTACACATTCTTATAAACTCTGTAGGATACATTCTTATAAACTCTGTAGGATACATTGTTATAAACTATCGGATACATTCTTATAAACTCTGTAGGATACTTCTTATAAACTCTATCGGATACATTCTTAAACTCTATCGTTACATTCTATAAAACTCTGTAGGATACATCTTATAAACTCTATAGGATACATTCTTATAAACTCTTAGGATACATTCTTATAAACACTACGGATACATTCTTATAACAACTGTAGGATAATCTATACTCTATAGATATATTCTTATAAAACTATGGATCCTTCTTATAACTCTGTAGGATACAGTCTTATAAACTCTATGATAAATTCTTATAAAACTATAGGATACATTCTTATAACTCTGTAGATACATTCTTCAAACTCTGTAGGATACATTCTTATAACTCTGTAGGATACATTCTTATAAAACTATAGTATCATTCTTATAAATCTATCGGAAATCTTATAAACTCTGTAGGATACATTCTTATAAACTCTGTAGGATACATTATTTTAAAACTCTATAGGATACATTCTATAAAACTATAGGATACATTCTTATAAACTCTGTAGGATACATTTTTTAAAACTCTATAGGATACATTCTTATAAAACTATAGGATAAATTCTTATAAACTCTGTAGGATACATTCTTATAAAACTAGGATACATTCTTATAATGTAGATACATCTTAAAAACTATAGGATACATTCTTATAAACTCTGTAGGATACATTCTTATAAACTCTGTAGGATACATTCTTATAAAACTATAGGATACTTCTTATAAACTCTGTAGGATACATTCTTATAAACTCAATAGGATAAATTCTTATAAAACTATAGGATACATTCTTAAAAACTTTGTAGGATACATTCTTATAAACTCTGTAGGTCCATTCTTATAAACTCTGTAGGATACATTCTTATAAAACTATAGGATACATTCTTATAAACTCTATAGGATAAATTCTTATAAACTCTGTAGGATATGTTCTTATAAACTCTGTAGGATACATTATTTAAAACTCTATAGGATTACATTCTTATAAAACTATAGAGATCATTCTTATAAACTCTGTAGGATACATTCTTATAAAACTATAGGATACATTCTTATAAACTCTGTAGGATGCATTCTTTTAAACTCTGTAGGATACATTCTTATAAACTAAGGATACATTCTTATAAACTCTGTAGGATACATTCTTATAAAACTATAGGATACATTCTTATTAAACTCTCTAGGGTACATTCTTATAAACTCTGTAGGATACATTATTTTAAAACTCTATAGGATACATTCTTATAAACTCTGTAGGATAAATTCTTATAAAACTATATAGGATATATTCTTATATACTCTGTAGGATACATTCTTATAAACTCTGTAGGATACATTCTTATAAAACTAGGAACATTCTTATAAACTCTGTAGGATACATTCTTATAAACTCTGTAGGATACATTCTTATAAACTCTTTAGGATACATTCTTATAAAACTATAGGATACATTATATCTGTTGTATTCAATTAGATCAACTGGACTTGAAGTTTAGTTCTTGAAGACGTTTCGCTAGTCATTCGACTGGCTTCTCAATTCAGATGACTTGTACAAGAATCTGTGGCAATTATGTACCCTGGAAAGACAGATGGTGGGCATGTACAATGCGTTTGACACCTTACTCTGGTTTTCCTATACACCTCTTAGCCACATCCATCACGCCCTTAAGACTTGGCTGTGATATGCTAATTGGGATTTTCCAGGGTACATGATTGCCACAGATTCTTGTACAAGTCATTCTGAATTGAGAAAGCCAGTCGGATGACTAGCAAAACGTCTTCAAGAACTAAACTTCAAGTCCAGTTGATCTAATTGAATACAACAGATATACCATGGCCTGGATGAATGAGAACCTTCACAAGCATATAGGATACACTCTTATAAACTCTGTAGGATACATTCTTATAAACTCTGTAGGATACATTCTTATAAAACATAGGATACATTCTTATAAAACTATAGGATACATTCGTATACATTCTCTTACATTCACCTGAGGAAGGGGACACATTTATTACCCCCTGATATAGGATACATTCTTATAAACTCTATAGGATACATTCTTATAAACTCTGTAGGATACATTCTTATAAAACTATAGGATAAATTCTTATAAACTCTGTAGGATACATTCTTATAAAACTATAGGATACATTCTTATAAACTTTATAGGAGACATTCTTATAAACTCTGTAGGATAAATTCTTATAAACTATAGGATACATTCTTATAAACTCTGTAGGATACATTCTTATAAGGTCTGTAGGATACATTCTTATAAAACTATAGGATACATTCTTATAAACTCTGTAGGATACATTCTTATAAAACAATAGGATACATTCTTATAAACTCTGTAGGATACATTCTTATAAACTCTATAGGATACATTCTTATAAAACGATGATACATTCGTAAAAACTCTGTAGGATATATTTTTATAAACTGTAGGATACATTCTTATAAACTCTGTAGGATACATTCTTACACACTCTGTAGGATACATTCTTATAAAATATAGGATACATTCTTATGAACTCTGTAGGATACATTCTTATAAACTCTGTAGATCATTCTATAAACTCTGTAGGATACATTCTTATAAACGCTATAGGATACACTCTTATAAAACTATATGATACATTCTTATAAACTCTGTAGGATACATTCTTATAAACTCTATAGGATACATTCTTATAAAACTATAGGATACATTCTTATAAACTCTGTAGGATACATTTTTATAAACTCTATCGGATACATTCTTATAAACTCTGTAGTACATTCTTATAAACTCTGTAGGATACATTCTTATAAACTCTATAGGATACATTCTTATAAACTCTATAGGATACATTCTTATAAACTCTGTAGGATACATTCTTATAAACTCTGTAGGATACATTCTTATAAACTCTATAGGGTAAATTCTTATAAAACTATAGGATACATTCTTATAAACTCTGTAGGATACATTCTTATAAACTCTATCTGATACATTCTTATAAACTCTGTAGGATACATTCTTATAAACTCTATCGGATACATTCTTATAAACTCTGTAGGATACATTCTTATAAACTCTATAGGATACATTCTTATAAACTCTGTAGGATACATTCTTATAAACTCTATCGATACTTCTTATAAACTCTGTAGGATACATTCTTATAAACTCTATAGGGTAAATTCTTAAAATAAAACTATAGGATACATTCTTTAAAACTATAGGATACATTCTTATAAACTCTGTAGATACATTCTTATAAACTCTATCGGATACATTCTTATAAACCTGTAGGATCACTTCTTATAACTCTATCGGATACATTCTTATGAACCTCTGTAGGATACATTCTTATAAACTCATAGGATACATTCTTATAAACTCTGTAGGACACATTCTTATAAACTCTATCGGATACATTCTTATAAACTCTGTAGGATCCATCTTATAAAACTCTATAGGGTATTTCTTAAAAACTTAGGATACATTTTTATAAACTCTGTAGGATACATTCTTATAAAACTATAGGATACATTGCTTGTGAAGGTTCTCATTGATCCAGGTCATGGTATATCTGTTATATTCAATTAGATCAACTGGACTTGAAGTTTAATTCTTGAAGACATTTCGCTAGTCATCCGACTGGCTTTCTCAATTCAGAATGACTTGTACAAGAATCTGTGGCAATTATACACATGCCTAATCTAAGATGTGTTCGTTTTTATTCCATGTATGGTTTGTATTTTAGAAATAGCCATTCAAAGTGCATTGCACTTAGATATATCAGCTTTACATTATTCAGGATATTAATCTCCCAGATTTGATTTTGACTCCATTTTAAATAGTGGTGTCCTAATTATTTTTAATCCATTTTGTACTACCGTAAGCCTGCTGGTATTCCCAAATATATGATTGTGGCCAGGGGGTCCTTTATGAGACCCCCCAGGACAGTGTTTCTTAGGGTTTGGGGCATTGTTGATTTTATATCTAGTAATCTAGTACCTTTTTTTCTTAATTTATAACATATTGAAGGATTTTTTATTTCTTTAATGTTATTCACAATTTTATAGTCACAAATTGGAAGCTTTAAAACGCAGAGAACACTGTGATTAAAGGGCACTTCCACAATAATTATAAACTTTTAATATATTGTAGATCCTCCCTGCCCACCCCCAACCACGGAGTTAGATCTTTAAAAAAAAACTGTACTTACAGCCCTTCACTCCCACAGCGCACTGATCTGGCTCGCTTCTTGCCGGAACTTGCAAGCAGGGGACAGGGGAGCGAAGGCTGTAAATATGATGTTTGAGGGAAGGTGGGAGGAAGGGTGGAAGGGCTCTCCTGCTCACACCACTGTTCTCTTAATGGACAAGGAGGCCAGAAACCTTTTGAACAGGAGAAGTGATGTAAGGTAAGGATTTTTTTAAACTACAGAGTGGGGCCAGCAGTAGTTAAATTTTTAGTTTGTTTTGCTAAATTTAAGTTTGTTTTGCTCTAGTTTGTTGGAACTTTAATGGGCATGTCCACCCCAAACATATAATTTCCCCAACTACTGGCCCCATTCTGTAGTGTAATAAATCCATACCTTATCCCAGCTCCCAATGGTTCTCCTGTAATGTCCCCCCAAGTCCAAAAAACTGTCCACCAAGAGAAGTGCAGGGAAATTGTTTCCGCCTCTGAGGCTACTTCTCATAGGTTTTTGGCTTGCTCAGAGCAGCCCTTCACTCCCTCCCTCTCCCTCCTGTTTTCCTCTCCCTTCCTTGTGTGTATTGTAGGGCTTCCTCCCCCAGCCCCAACCGCATTATTATTATTTTCAGAAAGTTCCCGATTTTACTTACCTTCCCTCTCTCCTCCGGCATTCTGAACCCGGCAGCTGTGTCCGGTATTGGCTGCCTCATCATGGATGCGGGTGCTTGCAGTTTCATGCAAGCAGAAGGCCGGGCAGTGCAGTGGAGGAGAGAGGGAAGGTAAGTAAAGATCGGGGGAGTTTCTGAAAATAATAATAATGCGGTTGGGGCTGGGGGAGGAAGCCCTACAACATATACAAAATTTAGAAAAGGGGTGGACATGCCCTTTAACTTTTGAGTTCACCAATTTCCACCAATATATTACATTAACATATCACTCTAGTAATATTATATCTGCAACCTAGTAAATTAGTAGCACCAATGTGTATGTCTGCAGTGAGACATTTACAGGTGTATCTGTTGTGAGGCACCTACAGGCAACCTAAAATAATAGACACTAATATATCTTAATGAGCCCATCTTAAAGGGCATGTTCACCCAAAAATTCAACTTTTCTTATAATGCTCCTCACCCTTGACCACCCCCAACCGCTATGTTAAAACTAAAAAAAAAGTTTCCGATGCATACTGCTGGTCAGCCAATCACAGACGCGGCTGCTGGCTGTGAAGATAGTCGTGGGAGTGCAGGGATGTAATTATGCATCAACAGTTTTTTTTAAAGTTTTAACATGGCGGTTGGGGGTGGGCAAGGGAGAGGAACACTATATTAATAGTGTTCTATGCTAGGTGGAGAGGCATCCAGATGGAATCTGGAGGGAGGGAAGGGGGGAAAGGGCTTCCCTGCGCATGCCACTCTCCTCTCAGAATACAGGTTAGAGGCAGAAACCTTTTGGCAGGAAGACACCTCCTACTGGTCAGTTTCCTGGACTTTGGACAAGCACTGCAGGAGAACCATAAGGAGCTGGGATGTAAGGTAAGGATTTTTTTAAAACTATACCGTGGGGCCAGCACAAATTTTAGATTTGGGGGTGGTAATGCCGTTTAAGTAAAGAAGTAATGGAAACCAGCCTTTATGAGGAGTTTTATGGCATCACATAGGGCAAGGCCCCACTACACAGCGCACCGAGGAGCACTGGAATCGCCTAACTTAGCGCAATCACAATATCGTTACCATTCGCTTGTGCTGCGCTTCGTTTGATGTTGCCCTATCGCAGCGTATTTGATGTGCACCAAAAATAGTGATTGCATGCCCTATACCCACAAGGCAGTGGATATAGTAGGGTGACTTACATATACTTTATATTGGTGTGACGCACAGCGTGCACGGAAACGTGCAAAAAATATCCCAGTGGGGCCAGTATGTTTATGGTATTTTTTATCTTCCTGGACAAAACAAATTCTGTTTTGAACAAAATGAAATCAAACACCAAACAATGATTAGGGGGAGAATTAGAGAAATTGGCCATATATAGGATTGATGAAACTGTTCGAATTAAATGGGTAGATGGGAAATTGCTTTGTGTTGATCCTTTAAAGGATCAAACTTCCTTTAGCCTTTCCTTAAGAAATTAAGGGATTAGCACAGAATTTGCAGGCTGCAGAGAAGGACTTTGTGCCAGTTAATCTCTAAATTCAAGGATATCAAGATTTTTTTTTTCTGGAGACCTAATGAAGAATGTTCAGGTCATTTGGATTTAGATCATTATTCATGAAACATAGGGGACTTTTATAAAGGGATGAACGGAAATGGTTAGATAATTAAAGGTTTTAATTATTTTTCCATATTTAAGTAAAGTCTAAGTTATCAGTGGGAATTCTCTGCAGACTGCAGGAAGATTGGGAATTCCACTGAAATTCAATCTTCCTGCGACAGATGGGGATGATTTCCTGTGTGCCTTTTAGGTCACTTAATGGATGGATTTTCTTCCATTTCATTGCCCATTTAATTAAACATAGAGAAAAACATTTAATTATTATACATAGGAGCTATGAATATCCTGTAAATTATATCCTTATAAATGGTGCTTACCGTGTCATCAGAGAAGATGAAGAAGGGGGTATCCCCCCGAAACGTTGTGACGTGTGATTCACAACAACAGTTATCTATTATTTGGAGTGCGACCCTCAGTTTTCTTTTTTCCTGCGAAGCTGCTGGTTCCAAAGGGAAGAACCTACGAGGTGTCTGCACCCACAGTTGGATAGAGTGCACCTCCACCACTGTTTACCTAATGGACTAGAACTTGAACCCAAGTTCAACCCGAACTTTAAAGGGAATGTCTAATGTCACACACAAATCTTAACTTGCTACAAAACCCCCCAAAAGCAGGACTTGGTTATGTTTAAAATGACCAATTCTGCTCCCACACGGAGCTATTATACTTACATGCTCCTCATCGCTCCACTGCCGCGTCTCTCCACTTCCGGGTAAGGCAGTCAGTGTCGGCTGTGACATCACGGCCAATCACTGACTGCCATTCTCGGACCAGTCTCCACTGCGGCTGCTCAAGAACAGAAAAAGAATACAGCAACCGCAGTGGAGAGGGAGTGAGAAAACCGGAAGCGGCGGTGGAGCGAGGAGCTTGTAAGTATAATAACTCTGTCTGGGAGCATATTTGGTAATTTTAAACATAACGAGGTCCTGCTTTTGGCGGATTTTGTAGCAGGTAAAGATTTTTGTCTAGACGGGTGGACATTCCCTTTAATAGTTCGAACAACAAAGTTAGAGGTGGAGGTGAGGTCCTTAAAAATGATTTCCGAGAATTAGGGGCCAAGTTAAAAGCAAGGACCTCAAGGGTAGTGATTTAAGAAATACTACCACAGCCACCTGCTACGCTAAGGAGGCAACGGGAGCTAGGGAGTATAAATGCATGGCTAAGAGGGTGGTGTAAGGAGATGGGGTTTGGGTTTTTAGAGAACTGGGCTGACTTTTCTGTTGGCTTAACTTGGCTACAGGCTCTTTAGTAGAGACGGATTGCACCTCAATGATGATGGTGCAGCTGTTTTGGGGGAGAAGATGGCTAGGGGGTTGGAGGAGATTTTAAACTAGGTATGGGGGGAGGGTACGTTGAACTACACAGGGGTAGATAGAGAAGTTAGGGATCAGGGGGCTAATAACACAATGGAGGATGGAGAAGGGGGAGCATAGAGGATAAGGAGGCATGTACGACCAAGTATGGAAGTAAATCAATTGATAATCTAAAATATATGTTTACAAATGCAAGAAGTCTGGCTGGAAAAACTGGGGAACTAGAACTAATAGCTTTAAAGGAAAGGTATGATGTGATTGGTATAGCAGAATCATGGCTTAATGATTCACACAACTGGACAGTAAATATTGAAGGATACTCCTTATTTAGACATGACAGAGTTAATAAGAAAGGAGGGGGGTATGTATGTTAAACAGGAATTGAAGCCAAATCTAAAAGATAGAATTGATGGGGACATAAACAATATGGCAGAAACAATCAGGGGGATTAAAAAAAAGTTCTTATCGTTTAAAATGGTGCTAACTTTGCCCCAACCAATCAGATCTTAGCTTTCAAATGTTAAATACGATCTGATTGGTTGGGGCAAAATTAGCACCATTTAAACAATAAGAACTTTTATTGAATAACCCTGAATATGGGTAGAGCTGTGTACAGGAAGCAAGAAGGTGGGTAAATTAATTGTTATAAGCCACCAAATGCCGGGGAGGAGGTGGAAATGAATCTCCATATGCAGTTGGCGAAGGCTGCTGGTATGGGGCATGTTTTGGTTATGGGGGATTTTAACTACCCTGACATAGATTGGAGTAAGGGAACTGCCAGCACCTCAAAAGGTATAAAGTTCTTAAACTTCCTATTTGAGCATTTTCTTTCACAGATGGTAGAAGTTCCTACTAGACAGAATACGTTGTTGGATCTGGTGATATCTAATAACCCTGAGCTCATTTTGGAGATGAAGGTAATGGGAAGCTTAGGGAATAGTGACCATGATATAGTGTCATTTAATAAAGGTTGCAAAAAACTAAAGTGCACTGGGTTAACAAAAACTTTTAACTTTAGGAAAGCTAATTTTATGCTGTTAAAGGAATCACTCCTGCTCATAGACTGGGGGGAATAGTTTCTAGGTAAAGATACTGAGCAGATGTGGACCACTTTTAAAGGGATATTAAACTATTACATTTCTAACTTTGTACCTTTCAGGGAACAAGTGTAAAAAATTAGGTCTTCTCCTGCCTGGCTTAATGCTCAGGTAAAAAGGGAAATGGAAAAAAAGAAATAGGCTTTTAAAATTTTGAAAACAGAGGGAACAGAACAGGCTTACAAGGAGTATAAAAGCTGTAATAAAGAGTGCAAGAAAGCAATTAAATTAACTAAAATAGAAAATGAAATACGGATTGCCAAACAAAGCAAGTACAACCCTAAAATGTTTTTTAAGTATATAAATGGTAAAAAGATGAGGACTGAGAACGTGAGACCATTAAATAATGGGTCTGAGATGGTTGAAGAGGATGCCAAAAAGGCTAATCTGCTAATTGGTTTTCACTGTTGAGAATCCTAGTCCTTACAGCAAGGATTGTAATATGTAGGGGAGAAATGAGGAGTATTCACATTGGCTGAAGGAGGATATGGTACGGAAACAATTAGACAAAGTTAATATCAATAAAGCGCCAGGACCGGATGGAATACACCCTCGGATTTTAAAAGAGCTTAGTTCAGTTCTATCTAGACCACTGTTTCTTATCTTTTCAGATTCACTTTGGTCTGGGGATGTGCCGCTGAATTGGAAAATAGCCAATGTAATACCAATATTCAAAAAAGTCATTTACAGCCTGGTAACTATAGACCTGTAAGCCTAACATCAGTGGTAGGGAAGGTGATGGAAACTTTGTTACAGGATCATATCTTTGACTTTGTCTCCAGAGCTCATCTTATTAGTAGTAGTCAGCATTGATTTATGAGAAATAGATCATGCCAGACAAATTCAGGCACAGCGGTGGATATGGAATACTTGGATTTTGAGAAAGCATTTGATACTGTGCCACATAGGTGACTAATGTATGAACTAAGGACTGTTGGCCTTGAAGAAAACATTTGTGCATGGATAGAGAATTGGTTATTGGATCGCAAGCAGAGAGTGGTGGTAAATGGAGCTACATCTATGTGGGCTAAAGTTATAAGAGGAATGCCTCAGGGTTCTGTACTGGGGCCGATTCTGTTTAATCCATTTATAAATGACTTAGAAGGGGGCATTGAGAGCAAGGTCTCTGTGCTTGCCGATGACACTGAACTATGCAGAACTTTGGAAACTTCAAATGATGTGCAAGTGTTGCAAGCAGACCTAGATAGATTATCAAAATGGGCAGCAGAATGACAGATGAGATTCAATGTTGATAAATGTAAGGTGATGCATTTGGGATTTAATAATCCCTGTGCCACCTACACCATAAATAACTCTGTGTTAAGTGCATCTGTAATGGAAAAAGATTTGGGGGTTCTGGTAGATAACAGACTTAGCTGTAGCAAACAATGCCAGGTAGCAATGGCTAGAGCTATCAAGATATTGTCTTGTATAAAGAGGGGAATGGATTCAAGAGAGAAAGATATTATTCTCCCTCTTTACAAGGCACTGGAAAGGCCTCATTTGGAATATGCAGTGCAGTTTTGGAATCCCATATACAAAAGGGACATCTTGCAAATGGAAGCAGTTCAGATAAGGGCAACTAAATTAATAAGGGGAATGGAGGGGCTTGAATATTCAGGCAAGTTAGACAAGTTAGGGCTGTTTACATTGGAGAATCAACGTTTGCGTGGGGATATGATAATCTTATACAAATATATTAATGGGCCATACAATGAGCTCTCTGGTGCATTGTTCACTAATAGGTCATATAAGAGGACACATGGACATCCTTTAAGGTTGGAAGTAAAGAAGTTTCATCTTCAGGTTAGGAAAGGTTTCTTTACAGTGAGAACGGTGAAAAATCCAGCAGATGTGGTAATGGCAAGTTCATTAAAGGGTATCTCCACTTGTATTTTTAACATTTTGGAATCCAGTTCTATTGAAGAACGGGAGGTAAAGGAGCTGTGCCTTACCTTCCGTTCTTCAATAGAACAAACAGGAGCCAGGAGAGAAGGTAAGAAACTTACCCGCTCGCTCGCTCCCCCGGCATGTAGTCTGACAGGTCCCGACGGACCTTGTCTTCTATGCGCATGCGCGATCTATGCGGGTCAGACTGTCAGACTAAGCGCCGGGGGACCTGTCAGACTTAGCGCCGGGGGAGCGAGCGAGCGGGTAAATTTCTTACTTTTTCTCCTGGCTCCTGTTTGTTCTATTGAAGAATGGAAGGTAAGGCACAGCTCCTTTACCTCCCGTTCTTCAATAGAACTGGATTCCAAAATGTTAAAAATACGAGTGGAGATACCCTTTAAATAGCTTTAAAAAAGACCTGGATAAGTTTCTAAAACTAAAAAATATTGAGAATTACTGGTATTAATGCATATACTGTAGTTCTGGTTGGTACAGGGATACTATATAATATTGAGAATTACTGGTATTAATACATATACTGTAGTTCTGGTTGGTACGAGGATACTATATAATATTGAGAATTACTGGTATTAATGCATATACTGTAGTTCTGGTTGGTACAGGGATACTATATAATATTGAGAATTACTGGTATTAATACATATACTGTAGTTCTGGTTGATCCAGGGATACTTTCTGATTCCCGTTTGGAGTCAGGAAGGAATTTCCCCCCCCCTTTTTTTTTGCCTTCCTCTGGATCAACTGTTAGGTAGGGTTAAAAAAAAAAAAAGAGGGTGAATAGGTTGGACTTGATGGACTTGATGTCTTTATTCAACCTCAATTACTATGAACAAACCTAAACTATTCAAACTATTTCGGATTTTGAACTTTTAGAAAATTATAAAATTTTCGTTACTTATCGAATTGATATCCCTTGACTTTTGCGCTCCATAGAATGCGGCGTTCAGTAACCCTCGAATTTGGTGATAACCCTCGACTTTAGCACTCCATAACCCTCAAAAGCGGCATTTATTAACCCTTGAATTAGGTGATAACTCTTGAATGTGGCATTAGATTTCGGTAACCATTGAAAATTCAACGTGGAAGCATGAATAAAATCATGGGGAAAGTTAGTATTTATACAAGTTTGGTCATATGTACGTGTTCCCCAGACCATTTCCCAGGTCCCAGAGCCATGTACAGCTATGTCCTGAGTTCGATTACACCCTTGGACACATCTGCAAGGAGTTTGTATGTTCTCCCCGTGCTTGCATGGGTTTCCTCCAGGCACTCAGGTTTTCCCCACAATCATAAAGACATACTGATAGGTTGCTTGTGAAGGTTCTCATTCATCCAGGTCATGGTATATCTGTTGTATTCAAGTCCAGTTGATCTAATTGAATACAACAGATATACTGATAGGTTGTATGTGTCAAATAAATTATCGAAAATATCTCCATACATTCGAAAATTATCAAAAATTTGTTTCCGGTTTCGGATTTTCCGGGAATCCGAAAACTGAATAAAACTAGTGAGTTTTGGCCATCTCTAGTGTTTTTGTGTTATGTATTCTGATTGACTAGTCAGCTGGGTCCAAAAGTAGCTGTTGCGATATTTCGACACAACTGATCATCTGGCCCAAAGAAAACCGCAGGATAAACCAAACTTTACTTTTTGATCAAACTTTCGTCCTATTTGGATTAATGTTTGTTTAACATCGGTTATTCATTATTAAAAAAAGTACTGCCAATATATTGCCCTAGTTGGCCAAAATACCAGAATATCAGTTTTTGTTTAAAGCATAAATAAACTTAGAATTATAGCACACACCTGCTTGATCAATCCCTTAGTCACAGATTCCAGGACCACCACACCTTGGATGGTGTTTAAGAACATCACATGATCTGAGTGCTAACAGTTGATATGTCACAGCATAGTTTGTCAACATCATTTTGACTATGAAAGTCTTGTATGACATCATATAAAGATATGATAAATAGGACCCTAATATACATGTTCAGTGTTATATACTGTTAAATTTTTTGTGCTTTTACAAGAGTTCAATCTAAATGAATGTGTTATTATTTTGGCATATTTACATTTCTGTCTCGGCATTAATATTTTGTCAAACAATAAAACACAAGAAAACATTTATGGGACTGTCTTTGAGAAGACGTTCACCTGAAATAAATACACAGAATTCCATTTTTTGGGGGGAGGGGCAAAGTTCTAAGTACTTACTGCCACCACTGCTAGCTAGACATGGAGGTCTTAATTCACCATAGGGACTTCTCTCTGATTGGACAGTTGGTTTCCTTCACTTATTTGCATTCACGTTCTGTTAATTATAACCATGATACTAGAGATCAGTCAGGAGTTTGAATCTACCAACCCCAGTGTGAGCAAGTAAAGGAATCTCACTGTATAATACATTGGGGTGCACCAAGGTGCAGAGGAGACGCCAGAGAGCTTTGGCATTATTATGACCATTGGCAGGCTAGTCCAGTTCTTTGTAGCCTTGTGTCATGACATCACATCAGCAACTATGGCCCAATTAGGGAAGGATTAGTGTGGCCTGGGGGAAAGTTGCCCCACTGCCTACTGGCCCAGTACTCCCCATTGGTGTTCCAATGAAATAAAATGCCAGGTATTATTTTGCTTTAAGAAAGGTGCAACCAAACATCTCAGCCTAAACTGTAGCTTATGGAAGACTAATCACATGTAGTCTTCTGGGTGGAGCTAATATTGAATAGATTATCTGAAAGTCGCAAAAGCCCAGCTACACATTAAACATTCCCTTGGGTGATCTAACTTTTATAATTATCAAGGGTGGGTAAATTATTGTTGGCAATAATAGCCACTAAAAGCAATTCTAACAGTTTTAAAGACCTCAACATAAAAAAAACCCTCTTGAAAGTTAGTGGCTAGTAGGCATACATTTGTGTTCTGTATTGGCTACCTGGCTCCAAAGGTTTGTGCAGCCCTGCTTATATCATATAATTATTATAATGTACTGTACATAAGATTGTATGCTTAGGTTCACATTTAACAACAAGCTAAGTAGAAGCCAATGAGAAATTAGTTTAAGTCCTTCCAGGGCAGTTAAAATAGTGAAAGAAAATATCTAATTGGTTGTTCTTTTTTCAGAATTAACTGGAGGTGGATTTCCACCATTTTGTTGCATAATGAACTATGGGGGAACATTTAAGTGTTTGTGTGTAGCATAAATGAAACAATTAGTTGATGTGTAGATGGATCAGTACTGTTATTTGTGTTATAAGAAGTAAACTTGTCTGTCCCCGTCTACTTTCTAACATGGCTCCCTTGTTTTCCACAGTTTTAAGTGTGGGAGAAGGAGGATTTTGGGAAGGAAATGCTAAAGGTCGCAGCGGCTGGTTCCCATCAGACTGCGTTGAAGAAATTGCTACAAAACCACAGGAAGGGAAACAAGGTAACGGCTTCACTCACAGAAATTTTATCATTTTGTTTGAGTCATTAACTAACTAATGGCCTGAAATAAATATGCACTGCAGGCATTGGAAAGGTTGGGTAGAACATTTGCTGCAATTTGCTGCTGGGAATTGAAAGGACAAAGAGATTCTGTGTTGTTTATCTTATGTTCCAGAATGTAAAGAAATATTTCTAGGGCCGGATTGGGTTTCATATTATTGCTGTAAACCTATAAATGTACAGGTATCCTTTGTGTTAATATTTGTAGATATTAAAGTTACTTTGACCCCTTTAAATAATATAAGATTTTGTTTGCTTTTATCATAGAAATATTTTTGCTATTAATTTGTTAGGGGGTTTGTCTTATATAAAATTGGGCTTTGCCAAGAATAGCCATTTTATTCTTTCCCAATCCTTTGTATACCAAGCATATCTCCTCCTGACTGGCCTTTTGGCTCTTCCGACCGGTCGGGTAGGAGGAAGGACTGTTGGTGGCGGAATTAGTGGTTTTCGGACATGATCAGATGTACAGATTGTTGCATCTGAAAAAACATGCAATTATTTCGTCCTATTTGCCTGATACACTTATCGTTCGATCGGGCCGAAATATTGCACGGTGTGATGCATGGTGAGATGCAATCAAATTTCCCTATCGCAACTGACCTGGACTTGTTCCCTCTGTGTAGTATCCACTTTGCGACTGTTATTGCGTTGTGTGAATGCAAGTAGTAAGTTGTGATCTTGTGAATGCTAGCGGTTAGTTGAAATCTTTTGCTCGGCTTTAAAGCCACAATTGAAAATCTTTCATTTTAGTGCAAAAAACAAGTGCAATAATCATCACTAAATTAATTGCATGGCTTGCACTGTTCTAATTCTTTGAAAATGGTGCAGGCAATTCAAAATGGGAACAAAACCCATTTTGTAACCCTACATCGGTATATAACTACATCGGTTAGCATGGGTTTTGCACTTATTTTTCCCATTAGCACGGGATATTGCATTTCTCTGTAACCCTCGATAACCCTATATTACATCAGTTAGCATGGGTTTTGCACTTATTTTTCCCATTAGCACGGGATATTGCATTTCCCTGTAAGGCTGTAAACACACAGGCCAATATTTCCACCATACAGACTGCTGATCTATAAACCCTATTAAAGTGGTACTGACAAAATTTTCAATTCAAAACTACATGATTGGGTTAAATTTCTACTGCGTCCGATTCATTTTTAATTTGTTGTTGCTGAAAAAAAGTAGTTTCTATTCTTTAGAGCTAGGATACAGTGGTGCATTTTTGCTGTTTTTTGCACTCCATTTGCACTAAATTTAATTTAACCCCACACTGACCCCTTTAATTATATTTGCTTAGTAAACATGTTCATTTTTATTTAATATAATGTACAATAGAAAGACTCTACCCCCACCTAGTGGTTGTCATGATGAACTTTATCTTACCAAAATTGCATTTGCTTGTAGTGTAGCTGTTGCCTTTTATACAGCTTTGTGATCAGCCCTATAACTTATTACACACGTATGATCTTACCACTGACAAACGCATCCCGACCACAGGGCACAAGGGTGGCGTTTACGTGTGTATATGTTCGTTCAGGCGTCATTAGTTTGCCATGGAATAATTTGTTGATGAATGAATGACGCCTGACCGAAAGCATACACACATTTGATTATTGACAGAAATGACCCTTGGGGGTCGAGCGTTGGCAGTAAGGTCATACGTGTGTATGGATCTTAAATCCTTGCAGAATCCAGGGTTCAAATCCGTCCTTGGCTACATTTGCAATGTTTTCCTTGTTTGGAAGTGTAAGATAATAAACACAGGGCCATAGATTATGCACTTGTTGTAAAATGTTTTTGTCAAGGTCATGTGCTTTTGTTGTAGGACAACTGTGAGGTAAACACAATTGTAAATACCCACATGTTTTATTCATAGATAATTTGTGAAAATAGAATTTAAAGGGGAATTAAAGGGACACTAAACTCCCATAATTTGCCCATGCCCTATCTTAGGCGCATGATCGGGAGAGAACAGCTGTTCAATGAAGGAGCGGCTGCGAGTGGAGCAGAGCGAAGGTAAGTTCCAGGTCCTATTATTCACAGGGAGGTGAGAATAAGCGTTCTCACCTCCCTGTGAATAATAGAAACGAATGGCAAATAGTTGGTTTTATCGGTTTAGTGTTCCTTTAAAGTGTTAACTCCCCCCATGACCTACCACAACCATTTGGATGATAAGATATGTTGGAAAACCACGGCCAGTCATGCATTCCTCTATGGACCGCACAAAGGAAACAAGGCCGTAAAGTGAGTCTGATACACAATATAATAGGTTATAACTGCAAGCGGCTCATATTCAATAGAAAACCCCTGATGTACCTCATGCAACTTTACCCCACAGCTACACACAGGAAACAAGGCAGTAAAGTGAGTCTGATACACAATATAATAGGTTATAACTACAACCGGCTCATATTCAATAGAAAACCCCTGATGTACCCCATGCGACTTTACCCCACAGCTACACACAGGAAACAAGGCCGTAAAGTGAGTCTGATACACAATATAATAGGTTATAACTACAACCGGCTCATATTCAATAGAAAACCCATGATGTACCCCATGCGACTTTACCCCACAGCTACACACAGGAAACAAGGCCGTAAAGTGAGTCTGATACACAATATAATAGGTTATAACTACAACCGGCTCATATTTAATAGAAAACCCATGATGTACCCCATGCGACTTTACCCCACAGCTACACACAGGAAACAAGGCCGTAAAGTGAGTCTGATACACAATATAATAGGTTATAACTACAACCGGCTCATATTCAATAGAAAACCCATGATGTACCCCATGCAACTTTACCCCACAGCTACACACAGGAAACAAGGCCGTAAAGTGAGCTGATACACAATATAATAGGTTATAACTACAACCGCTCATATTCAATAGAAAACCCCTGATGTACCCCATGCTGCAACTTTACCCCACAGCTACACACAGGAAACAAGGCCGTAAAGTGAGTCTGATACACAATATAATAGGTTATAACTACAACCGCTCATATTTAATAGAAAACCCATGATGTACCCCATGGACCTTACCCACAGCTACACACAGGAAACAAGGCCGTAAAGTGAGTCTGATACACAATATATAGGTATAACTACAACCGGCTCATATTAATAGAAACCCCTGATGTACCCCATGAACTTTACCCACAGCTACACACAGGAAACAAGGCCGTAAAGTGAGTTCTGATACACAATATAATAGGTTATAACTACAACCGGCTCATATTCAATAGAAAACCATGATGTACCCCATGCAACTTTACCCACAGCTACACACAGGAAAAAGGCCGTAAAGTGAGTCTGATACACAATATAATAGGTTATAACTACAACCGGCTCATATTCAATAGAAAACCCTGATGTACCCATGCAACTTTACCCACAGCTACACACAGGAACAAGGCCGTAAAGTGAGTCTGATACACAATATAATAGGTTATAACTACAACCGGCTCATATATAGAAAACCCCTGATGTACCCCATGCAACTTTACCCCACAGCTACACACAGGAAACAAGGCCGTAAAGTGAGTCTGATACACAATATAATAGGTTATAACTACAACCGGCTCATATTAATAGAAAACCCATGATGTACCCATGCACTTTACCACACAGCTACACACAGGAAACAAGGCCGTAAAGTGAGTCTGATACACAATAATAGGTTATAACTACAACCGCTCATATTCAATAGAAAACCCCTGATGTACCCCAGACAACTTTACCCCCAGCTACACACAGGAAACAAGGCCGTAAAGTGAGTCTGATAACACAATATATAGGTTATAACTACAACCGGCTATATTTAATAGAAAACCCGATGTACCCCATGCGACTTTACCCCACAGCTACACACAGGAAACAAGGCCGAAAGTGAGTCTGATACACAATATAATAGGTTATAACTACAACCGGCTCATATTAATAGAAAACCCTGATGTACCCCATGCAACTTACCCCACAGCTACACACAGGAAACAAGGCCGTAAAGTGTATCTGATACACAATATAATAGGTTATAACTACAACCGGCTTATTTAATAGAAACCCCTGATGTACCCATGCGACTTTACCCCACAGCTACACCACAGGAAACAAGGCCGTAAAGTGAGTCTGATACACAATATAATAGGTTATAACTACAACCGCTCATATTTAATAGAAAACCCATGATGTACCCATGCAACTTTACCCCACAGCTACACACAGGAAACAAGGCCGTAAAGTGAGTCTGATACACAATATAATAGGTTATAACTACAACCGCTCATATTCAATAGAAAACCCTGAGTACCCCATGCAACTTTACCCCACAGCTACAACAGGAAACAAGGCCGTAAAGTGAGTCTGATACACAATAAATAGAGTTATAACTACAACCGGCTCATATTTAATAGAAAACCCTGATGTACCCCATGCGACTTTACCCCACAGCTACACACAGGAAACAAGGCCGTAAAGTGAGTCTGATACACAATATAATAGGTTATATACTACAACCGGCTCATATTCAATAGAAAACCCCTGATGTACCCCATGCAACTTTACCCACAGCTACACACAGGAAACAAGGCCGTAAAGTGAGTCTGATACACAATATAATAGGTTATAACTACAACGCTCAATTCAATAGAAAACCCTGATGTACCCCATGCAACTTTACCCACAGCTACACACAGGAAACAAGGCCGTAAAGTGAGTCTGATACACAATATAATAGGTTATAACTACAACCGGCTCATATTAATAGAAAAACCATGATGTACCCATGCGACTTTACCCCACAGCTACACACAGGAACAAGGCGTAAAGTGAGTCTGATACACAATATAATAGGTTATAACTACAACCGGCTTCATATAATAGAAAACCCATTGATGTACCCATGCAACTTTACCCCACAGCTACACACAGGAAACAAAGGCCGTAAAGTGAGCTGATACACAAATAATAGGTTATAACTACAACCAGCTCATATTCAATAGAAAACCCCTAGTGTACCCCATGCAACTTTACCCACAGCTACACACAGGAAACAAGGCCTAAAGTGAGTCTGATACACAATATAATAGGTTATAACTACAACCGGCTCATATTTAATAGAAACCCATGATGTACCCATGCGACTTTACCACACACTACACACAGGAAACAAGGCCGTAAAGTGAGTCTGATACACAATATAATAGGTTATAACTACAACCGGCTCATATTAATAGAAAACCCATGATGTACCCATGCACTTTACCCCACAGCTACACAGGAAACAAGGCCGTAAGTGAGTCTGATACACAATTAATAGGTTAAACTACAAACGCTCATATTAATAGAAAACCCCTGATGTACCCCATGCACTTTACCCACAGCTACACCACAGGAAACAAGGCCGTAAAGTGAGTCTGATACACAATATAATAGGTATAACTACAACGGCTCAATTAATAGAAAACCCTGATGTACCCCATGCGACTTTACCCCACAGCTACACACAGGAAACAAGGCCGTAAAGTGAGTCTGATACACATATAAGTAGTTATAACTACAACCGGCTCATATTTAATAGAAAAACCATGATGTACCCCATGCACTTTACCCCACAGCTACACACAGGAAACAAGGGTAAAGTGAGCTGATACACAATAAATAGGTTATAACTACAACCGTCATATTCAATAGAAAAACCCTGATTGTACCCCATGCAACTTTACCACACAGCTACACACAGGAAACAAGGCCGTAAAGTGAGTCTGATACACATATATAGGTTATAACTACAAACGGCTCATATTAATAGAAAACCCCTGATGTACCCCATGCGACTTTACACACAGCTACACACGGAAACAAGGCCGATAAGTGAGTCTGATACACAATATAATAGGTTATAACTACAACCGGCTCATATTCAATAGAAAACCATGATGTACCCATGCGACTTACCCCACAGCTACACACAGGAAACAAGGCCGTAAAGTGAGTCTGATACACAATATAATAGGTTATAACTACAACCGGCTCATATTCAATAGAAAACCCATGATGTACCCCATGCGACTTTACCCCACAGCTACACACAGGAAACAAGGCCGTAAAGTGAGTCTGATACACAATATAATAGGTTATAACTACAACCGGCTCATATTCAATAGAAAACCCATGATGTACCCCATGCGACTTTACCCCACAGCTACACACAGGAAACAAGGCCGTAAAGTGAGTCTGATACACAATATAATAGGTTATAACTACAACCGGCTCATATTCAATAGAAAACCCATGATGTACCCCATGCGACTTTACCCCACAGCTACACACAGGAAACAAGGCCGTAAAGTGAGTCTGATACACAATATAATAGGTTATAACTACAACCGGCTTATATTTAATAGAAAACCCATGATGTAGCCCATGCGACTTTACCACACAGCTACACTCAGGAAACAAGGCAGTAAAGTGAGTCTGATACACAATATAATAGGTTATAACTACAACCGGCTGAGACTGATTATCGTCTAACATCATTGTGTTCCAGTTGTCCTCCCAGTTCCTCCAGGGAAGTGAAACTCTATCTCCTGTAGTTGGTGAACCATGGCAGTAAATCTAAACAGTAAATAAGATAAATGTTGCCTGTGCTGACAAGGTGGAAGTTACAGTAGGTGTCGGATAATAAAGACAAGGCTCCTGCTATGTCCCTCGGCCTCGTATGAAATCCTCTGTTGATAACCCAGCAGAATGAAAGCTTGTAAATTCCCAGTTTACTACAGATTAACTTCGAGTAGAGATCTACTTAATACCAGTGCCTTGCCCTTGGGTACTCTGGTGAACATGGAGGAAATACAAATCGATATGTTACTACAAATGTTGTTTTTTGTTACTACAGTGGGGAAAGTCTGTGTGCTATGGGGATGAGAATGAAGAAACATTTTACAAATATCCTATAAAACTATATTACATAAATGGAACAAAATAATGCAGATTTATAAAGCTGCAGAAAACTTTTTTTAGTGTATTCAATTGTGTCACATGATACAAACCATGTAACATATGACATGTAACATGTGACACAATTAATGGTGCCATCTTGTGAGTGGCAAAATGAACATGGCAAGATATGCTGTAGCTGAGGCAATAGTTGGTTTTCTTACTATAGAATTACTCACTTGTTTGGGGATAATATGCACAAGTTCATAGCACTGTGTAACCAGCTTAGTGTGTACAAGTGCCATGTTTGGGGTTAATGCATACAAGTTTAGATTATTCAACAGTTTGGTGGTAATTAAGTCACACCCCTAAAACATATTATATTTTGTGGGAGGTAAGAACAAGTGTTCCTACCTCTCATATTACTGTAATTAAAGGGATATTAGTGTTAAAACGTAGAGTTGCTTGCATGCTAAACCTTCTGAAGGTTAATTAATTAATTTGTTGCCTGACTCACCTGCTTGTATCGGTATTTGTGATTGATTTCTGGCGAGAGTATCTCTAGGTTTAGATGCAAATATCTATTTAAGCAGCATAATATGGGAGGTAGGAATGCTTGATCCTGCCTTCTATATAAATATACAAATTTTTATACAAATGTTCTGAAACTACAATTTGAGAGAAGTAAAATGGTGATACTCACATATTTATCTGTGCTTGCTTTGTTATTAAATTATTAATGTTTAGTGAGTGCTCCTTATTGCCCCACCTCCCTTACTCACTGCCTTCTTGTAGTGTCTGCGACACGTATAAGTTCTGTACAGCCTCACCATAGACCCTGCTCTGCTTACACATCTCCCCTCTTTCTCCCTTCTTTATGTTCTCTGCTGAATCTCTTAAATGTTACAGAAAGTATGCTGGCAGGCAGCCAAAGATCCTAGTAAGAGGTCAGGGATGGGTTACATTGTATAATTTCTGCTTCTGGAGTGACAGGTCTTTCCCTGTAAATGCTGTGATTAAAATAATGATTTCTTAGAATCTACAGCTCAGATTTAAAATCTTACTGTATCTAATTTTTAAAAATTTCAATTTTTTAGAGTAAAAACACCCTTTAATTCTTAGGGCTTACTTTAATTACAGCTTTTATTTCCACAGCCCACGCATTTTATCATCATGCTATAGATCACGTATACATATTTTTCAATAGGTTTATTGTGTATAATGTAAAGGTTCTGAAATACCAGAATGTATTGCAGAAACATTGCAACACCACAATACTTTACTTTTACAATACATAGAGATATGGGAATATTTTATTTTACTGGGTCTATAGTACGAGGAAGACAATGTTCTTTGTTCCTCATTTTCCTTGTTTTGTCTTTTGTCAGAGAGCCGGAGTGATAAAGCCAAGCGCCTCTTTAGACATTACACGGTTGGATCATACGACAGCTTTGACGCCCCAAGGTAAGAACCTCCTGTTCTAATTTACTCTGTTTCATCTGTCAGCAAGCGTTGTACATATAAACTGTGTCCCCTAAGGACATTTGTTATGGTAATTATAACAGAAATCGATGCCTAGAGAGGTCAGCATGGTGAATTCCAATGGAAATAAGACAAAAGCGTGAAAGACAATCAAATTCAACCCAAAGAGCAGATGTTCTAATAAATGAAGGAAGGAAACTTAATTTATGTCCTAATGTCACAACAAACTCGGGTTGTTAGACTTTACATTTGAATTTGTTTGGTGGTGGAAGAGATACTTCTGCTTATATAACTGTTTAAAATCCATATTATCGTGGAAAGGCTGTCATAAGCTCCAGAGGAAAATGTAGGACAAGGCTGTCTGACTAGAAGTTTGAGATATGTATGGCTTCTGCTCAAGGGCACTTTGACTTAATTGTTTAAAGGATAAGTTGAGTCTAAAAACTCTTTTTCCTAACTCGTTGCACATAAATTTCCGATAAAAATGATACATCATTTGCCTTGTGAGTGTAAGTCAGTGGATACTTCTGTGTAAAGCCTAGCCATCCATCCACTTTTAGCCTTTCCTCCTTCCCAACCCACTGGGTCAGACATGCTCACTGTGGAAAAACATGTAGATCATTCCAAAGTTCTACTGTATTTCATAACTCCCTCTGATAATGTTAGGATAGAGCAGAATAGAAGAGTAAAAACCACAGGTCATTCTATAGTGAAAGATTTTACTGATTATACACAGGTAAGAGGTATTTCAATTTTTTTCAGCAATTTCTGGTTGATAAGAAAGAAAAATATATATTTTAGCTGGAACTCCTTAAAGGGGAAATGTGGTCTCCATACAAGTGCTTATTCCTACCATTAAAGGACTCCATGCTTCTAGCTGTGATCTATGCAGGGCCGGATTTACACTTTTTTCTCCCCTAGGCCAGCGAATTCTCTTATTGTCTACCTGGCAGTCTTTGAACGGTCGCCATTTACAAAACATTAAATGTAGAGTTTTTCTGCAGCTCAACATCTGGATCTGCTATAAAACCGTTCGTAAAACAACTAAAATATACAGCAAGGCTGACTTGGAAAAAAGTCAAATTAGTCCAGCTGTACTAGTTACATTGTATTAAGAATGTCCTCAAACGCCTTGTCTGGTAAGCCTAGGCTGGGAGGATATACTGTATCATTAGGTTTCCAAGGCCGATTAGTGGGGCTGCCACTGGCCACTGCCCATTTGCTTCTTTCTCAGTATAGTCTGATGGTGTGAGAGGGAATCACATCTCCAATGTAATAGGCCAATAGCAGTTCTTTCTGTATTGTGATTCACTGTAAAACTTTTTTGAGACCATAAAGCCTGTAAGCTGGCATTAAAAAGCTTCTGTTATTGTTCCATGTGAGGTGCCCATGCAGCCGCTGCAAACCCTATCTTAAAGCCACGTTAACCTTTTTTATTATTATTAGTATTTAGCGTAGCAGCCAGCAGTGCATTTTATATAGGATTGGGAACTTATATCTGTAAGGTAAATCAAATGGCATGCAGTGCAATTTTTACTCCAGCACCATTCAGCATTGCTCTGCTGGTTTTTACAAGAGATGGCCAAAACTCACTGTTTTAGGATTCCCAGATCTCGGGAAAATCCTGAAGATCTGAAATTAAAAGTCATTTTCGATAATTTTCAAAAATAGCCTCGAACGTTCGAAAATTCTCAAAATACGATCGGAGACCATTTTTGAGTTTCTGATTGTATTTACAAGGTTTTTTGAGTGTTTGAAGATGTGTTCCGAAGTCCCGAATTGGGACGGATCATTCAGGTTTTGGAACCGAGGAGTTTCGTGTTGGAATCCGGGTTCATGTTGGACCCGGATCCCATCTCTAGTTTTTACCAGTAACAATTCTCCTATATACATGGCGACTTTGAGAGGGAAGGGAAATCAGAATCACTCTCCCAGCCTATTCACTGAAACACAGAGATAATCTAATAAACAGTGAGCAATGCATTCCTAGAACAATGAATAGGTGTAATATTTATACAAAATGGATTTTTATAGTTCAGACCAAATTAAATAATTTACTATATGGGATTGTATTAAATTCAATAAACCATGTCCCAATGAAGTAAATACGTCCCCACCATAAAGTGCTGTAATCGTGGGGTACAAGGCAGGTCCATTCACTGCTTTCCTTCTCCCTACATTAGGAGGTGCCAGTGTAACCAATTGAAAGATTAGTTACTATCAGTGGGATACAAGGCAGGTCCATTCACTGCTTTCCCTCTCCTTACATTAGGAGGTGACAGTGTAACCAGTTGGTAGATCAGTTACTATCAGTGAGATACAAGGCAGGTCCATTTACTGCTTTCCTTCTCCCTACATTAGGAGGTGACAGTGTAACCAGTTGGTAGATTAGTTACTATCCGTGAGGTACAAGGCAGGTCCATTCACTGCATTCCTTCTCCCTGCATTAGGAGGTGCCGGGTTAATTAGTTGGAAGATTTGTTACTATCAGTGAGGTACAAGGCAGGTCCATTCACTGCTTTCCTTCTCCGTACATTAGGAGGTGACAGTGTAACTAGTTGGTAGATTAGTTACAATCAGTGAGATACATGGCAGGTCCATTCACTGCTTTCCTTCTCCCTACGTTAGGAGGGGACAGTGTAACCAGTTGGAAGATTAGGTACTATCAGTGAGGTACAAGGAAGGTCCATTCACTGCTTTCCTTCTCCCTACATTAGGAGGTGCCAGTGTAACCAGTTGGTAGATTAGTTACTATCAGTGAGATACAAGGCAGGTCCATTCACTGCATTCCTTCTCCCTACATTAGAAAAGTTCCAGTGTAACCAGTTGGAAGATTAGTTACTATCAGTGAGGTACAAGACAGGTCCATTCACTGCTTTCTTTCTCCCTACATTAGGAGGTGCCAGTGTAACCAGTTGGTAGATTAGTTACTATCATTGAGGTACAAGGCAGGTCCATTCACTGCTTTCCTTTTCCTTACATTAGGAGGTGACAGTGTAACCAGTTGGAAGATTATTTACTATCAGTGAGATACAAGGCAGTTCCATTCACTGCTTTCCTTCTCCCTACATTAGGAGGTGCAAATGTAACCAGTTGGAAGATTAGTTACTATCAGTGAGGTACAAGGCAGGTCCATTCAGTGCTTTCCTTCTCCTTACATTAGGAGGTGACAGTGTAATCAGTTGGAAGATTAGTTACTATCAGTGAGGTAAAAGGCAAGTCCATTCACTGCTTTCCTTCTCTCTACATTAGGCGGTGGCAGTGTAACCAGTTGGAAGATTAGTTACAATCAGTGAGATACATGGCAGGTCCATTCACTGCTTTCCTTCTCCCTACATTAGGAGGTGACAGTGTAACCAGTTGGAAGATTAGTTACTATCAGTGAGATAAAAGGCAGGTACATTCACTGCTTTCCTTCTCCCTACATTAGGAGGTGCCAGTGTAACCAGTTGGTAGATTAGTTACTATCAGTGAGATACAAGGCAGGTCCATTCACTGCATTCCTTCTCCCTACATTAGGAGGTTCCAGTGTAACCAGTTGGAAGATTAGTTACTATCAGTGAGGTACAAGGCACGTCCATTCACTGCTTTCCTTCTCCCTACATTAGGAGGTGCCAGTGTAACCAGTTGGTAGATTAGTTACTATCATTGAGATACAAGGCAGGTCCATTCACTGCTTTCCTTTTCCCTACATTAGGAGGTGACAGTGTAACCAGTTGGAAGATTAGTTACTATCAGTGAGATACAAGGCAGGTCCATTCAGTGCTTTCCTTCTCCTTACATTAGGAGGTGACAGTGTAACCAGTTGGACGATTAGTTACTATCAGTGAGTTACAAGGCAGGTCCATTCACTGCTTTCCTTCTCCCTACATTAGGAGGTGACAGTGTAACCAGTTGGAAGATTAGTTACTATCAATGAGGTACAAGGCAGGTCCATTCACTGCTTTCCTTCTTCCTACATTAGGAGGTGCCAGTGTAACCAGTTGGTAGATTAGTTACTATCAGTGAGGTACAAGGCAGGTACATTCACTGCTTTCCTTCTCCCTACATTAGGAGGTGCCAGTGTAACCAGTTGGTAGATTAGTTACTATCAGTGAGGTACAAGGCAGGTATATTCACTGCTTTCCTTCTCCCTACATTAGAAAAGTTCCAGTGTAACCAGTTGGAAGATTAGGTACTATCAGTGAGGTACAAGACAGGTCCATTCACTGCTTTCTTTCTCCCTACATTAGGAGGTGCCAGTGTAACCAGTTGGTAGATTAGTTACTATCATTGAGGTACAAGGCAGGTACATTTGCTGCTCTCCTTCTCCCTACATTAGGAGGTGACAGTGTAACCAGTTAGAATATTAATTACTATCAGTGAAATACAAGGCAGGTCCATTCACTGCTTTCCTTCTCCCTACATTAGGAGGTTGGCAGTGTAACCAGTTGGAAGATTAGTTAATATCAGTGAGATACAAGGCAGGTCTATTCATTGCCCTTCTCCCTACTTAGGAGGTGACAGTGAACCAGTTGGTAGATTAGTTACTATCAGTGAGTACAAGGCAGGTCCATTCACTGCTTTCCTTCCTACATTGGAGGTGACAGTGTAACAGTGTGAGATTAGTAATTATCAGTGAGGTACAAGCAGGTCCATTCACTGCTTTCCTTCTCCCTACATTAGGAGGTGACAGTGTAACCAGTTGGAAAATTAGTTACTATCAGTGAGATAAAGGCAGGTACTTCACTGCTTTCCTTCTCCCATTAGGAGGTGCCGTGTAACCAGTTGGTAGATAGTTACTATCAGTGAGATACAAGGCAGGTCCATTCACTGCTTCCTTCTCCTACATTAGGAGTGTCAGTGTAACCGTTGGAAGATTAGTTATATCAGTGAGTACAAGGCAGTCCATTCACTGCTTTCCTTCTCCTACATAGGAGGGGCAGTGTAACCAGTTGGAGATTAATTACTATCAGTGAGATACAAGGCAGGTCCATTATGCTTTCCTTCTCCCTACATTAGAGGTGACAGTGTAACAGTTGGTAGATTAGTTACTATCAGTGGAGATACAAGGCAGGTCCATTCAATGCTTTCCTCTCCCTACATTAGGAGGTGACAGTGTAACCAGTTGGAAGATTAGTTACTATCAGTGAGATACAAGGCAGGTCCATCAATGCTTTCCTTCTCCCACATTAGGAGGTGACAGTGTAACCAGTTGGAAGATTAGGTACATCAGTGGGTACAAGGCAGGTCCATTCACTGTTTCCTTCTCCCTACATTAGGAGGTGACAGTGTAACCAGTTGGAAGATTAGTTACTATCAGTGAGTACAAGGCAGGTCCATTCACTGCTTTCCTTCTCCCTAATTAGAGGTGACAGTGTAAACTAGTTGAAGATTAGTACTATCAGTGAGTTCAAGGCAGGTCCATTCATGCTTCCGTTCCCACATTAGGAGGTGACAGTGTAACTAGTTGAAAGATTAGTTACTATCAGTAATAAACAAGGCAGGTCCATTCACTGCTTTCATTATCCCTACATTAGGAGGTGACAGTGTAACCAGTTGGTAGATTAGTTACTATCAGTGAGATACAAGGCAGGTCCATTCAATGCTTTCCTTCTCCCTACATTAGGAGGTGACAGTGTAACCAGTTGGAAGATTAGTTACTATCAGTGAGATACAAGGCAGGTCCATTTGCTGCTTTCCTTCTCCCTACATTAGGAGCTGATAGTAACCAGTTGGAAGATTTGTTACTTTTGTTTCTTTTTCGTTCTCTTGGCAGGTTCATCAATTGTTACATTCTAACCATTTGCCTTTCCTTGGCTTGCAAATTTAGATTTTTTTAAACAGTGCATCATGTTACTGTCACACACTTCCTTGTTTATCCTGTCTGATATCCACACTCACGTTCCTACACATCGTGCGTCTCGGGTCGGGACCCACGATCGCACGTGTGTACGAGCCTTAAATTTACAAGCCGATAATTTAGGAACGAGATAAGCTACAGACATCATCCTAGGCTTGTTTGAAAGGTAGAAGAGAGTTTATATGGAGACCACAGTTAACCTTTAAATATAATTACCAAATATAGTTTATCAGGTAATTGTCCAGTTGTATGAAACTACTTGCTATAATGTCTCCTGTGCTTTTAAAATACACAGTTCTACCGTAGCAATATGGCTGTACCGTAGTAGAAGTTGTGTTAACAAAGAAGCGTTTTGCTTGGTTTTAGCTTGATATGGTATATATTTGGAATGACTTTGTTTGTTGGTTGGTTGAATTTTCCTTGTTTGTAGATGCTTCTAAAATTGGTAATGATCACTTGAACTGGTAAAGAGCAATAGAAATAAATCTTCAGCTTTTTGGGCAATGTTGGCCTTTATCCTATTGTTCCTAATTCTAGGCTTCCCAACTAACCATAGCATGGAATTCTGGGAACATAAGCTAACAGTGTAACCATTTGTGTAATATTTATCAATGCTAAAGACAGCACACCTGACTAAAGACGAAACGTGCCTGGCTTGGCCTGAGTTCTTTATGTCTTTAATGTAATAAAGTCTTATTTTTAGCAAGTCCATTGGCATTTTTCGGAGGAGCACCATATCATACTGTTGTGGTTTAAATCAACTGAACTCATACACATAGTCAATTATCACCCTAAGTGGACACTATAAGGTCGCTACAGTATATAGCAATACATCTTCTTTATAAATAGGCCCCATTATACCTTATATGAATAATATATGAAACATGGCAGTCAAGTTTAAAGGAGAACTAAACCCAATTTTTTATACTCCAAAATCTGAAAACAACCCCCCTAAAAACACCAATAAACTATAAAATGCCACTTTAGTAAACTCTGATAAAGTAAATCAAAGCCTGTTAAGAACTGGATGAAGTATCTGTGTGTATGTGCAGTGTCAGACCACACCTCCTGACCTCAGTCACATGCTTCCTTGCTTTATCTGTCCCGTAAAAGGATTGGCTAGAGATTATTAATGGGTGTGACCAACTGTAACAAGTTTGTGCCATAGCTAAGGACTGAGCATGAGCAGAACATAATAGTCGTTGACCAAACTGTGTGATACTAGAATGCTGAGAAGTAAAGCACAAACTATATGTTATTTAGGTAAATTTCCCAGTGGCCGTAACAAAATAAGAGGTAAAACACAGATTACTGGTTTTATATAAAGGTGTTCTGCCTTCTGGTTAAGTGTTGTTCTGTGGCTTTAGTTGCCCTTTAATGCCACAATAATTCTTTTTCACCACTATAACCACTAGGTGGAGCTCTTGCTACATCTGACTGCTTTTTTTATCCACATGCTGTGTCTTTGTTTCAGGCATGTGGTGTAAGTTGTGTCATAAACCCCTCCCCCTTAAATAGATATATTTTTTTAAGCTAGTTTCAGACCTGCAACCATTCTCTGTCCATTCCTCTACCTAGACACCTTAAGGAGACAGAAAAAGTTATAGGATGGGGCGCATGGTGCTCTGTCCCAGCAGTGGGCATGCTCCAACCTTAAACTTGTAGGCAGAAGTGCGGGTGATGTGACAGCTCACAGTTCAAGCAGGAAGACCCACCCTTTATACTGCTGAAACTTTGGATAGACTGCAGCTAGAGGCATGATCCTGGAGTCATTTTAAAGCTAGGGGTGGGCCCTTTTAATAAATGTGTACAGAGACCACAGTTACTCTATAATGTGGCTATGACCCCCATTTCTACCTTCTTAAAAACAAGAACAGAGCTTTGGGTTCTATTCCCTCTAGTGCACTGGTCCTGTCTACGTTAGAAAGCTGCTGGCAAACTACTCGCAAAGCATGTTGTGCTATATATGGGTAAAATCACCCAGAATTCTTGTGTTTATCTGCACTAGTACCTTATTATGCTACCGCATTGGTCTCCGGTGTCTGTTGGATGCCATTTCCAGGTCTTGCCAGTAGGTGGTGATCTTGCTTCAGCAAATTCATTTCACTTCCACGCATTCCTATTGAGACCAACACAGTAGAAAAGCCAGACAACGCTCTCTCGATTTTAAAGCACTGGTGAATCAAAATAATTAAAGTTATTTATTTATTTTGGTTTTCAAATATGCAAAACTTGTAATTTAGGATAACTTACCCTTTAAGGAAAATAATAAATATATATATAATTTATTTATTTTTTTAATTTAGGTTAGTCTACCCTTTAAGAAAGCTTTTTTTGTTACTTTAACTCTCTTTTAAAGGTTAAAAGTTGTTTGAGAATTTTATATATAAATATTAATATTATTTCCTTGATGTTTTCATTTTAGACAGGGATAACTTGTACATTATACTGTGAAATATGTTATTTGGCTGTCCTTGTTGACGCATTCATCTATATTGTACCATCTGTCTCTGCCCATACACAATGTAGGCCTCTAAGCCTGGTAATATTTATCCTTTAGTCAATAAATAATTAGCACACAAATAGAAGCTGTATCTGTGTGATTGCGTTGCTAAATGTTTTTACAGTATATGTCAAGTTGTGCGATATTAAATAGAAAATTCATTATTTTAGCCTTTCTCTGTGCTGGACTTTTGTAGAATTAGGAAATACTCTTTCAGAGATCAGAGACAGAACAACTATCAGAACCTCCGATGATACAGGACAGAAAGTGACGATAATTGAACTAGTGGCTCCAAGACATCCATAATGACACTTCCAGTGAGGTTTAATTATGGCCGGTGCTGGCCTAAGGGTAAACTGGTGCCTTGTTTTCATCCTATTTGGCCCTGATTTACTGATCTACGGGCAAGGCTGATGTTCTCTGTTTTTACTGGTTTAAACTTTCTGTTAATTCATTTTAAAAGATTATTTGGACAGATTTATGTACATATTTGATTATAACAGTGAAAATTGCTACTCTTCTGATGAGTATGTCTGAAATCTTAACCAAACCCTCGCTGTCCGACCAATAACATTGAAACTCAAGGCCTATGAAGCTGTCCCCTGGAGGGCTCCATCTTTCTGATCCTAATTGTGACCTTGATGTATTTTGAGACACTGCACATGTTCTTGTTTGCTGTAGGCAAGCTGAGCTTAGAAGGATTGGCAAAACCGCACAAGAATCTGTCAAATCTAATTTAAAGCCTAGATAGTAAAGGCTAATAATCTATATCTAAAGTTTGACCAAACAGATTCTTTTCTGTACTTTAATGGGGATCCTATCATAGTCTCATAGCCAGATATAAGTTGGACCATTGAGTACAGCCCTTTTATTCTACTAATGATCTCAACGTACCAAAGACCTGATCCAGAAAAACATATTAAAGGGCATGTCCATCCCCCCAAATGAAAATCCTCCCAAATGAAATTTCCACCGATGTTGGGCACAATGTGTTGTGTTAAAGGATCCCTACCTTTCTCTTCTGCTGCATATGATTGTCCTACTAATGATGTACAGGAAACTGAAAAGTAGGAGCCTTTTCATGCTGTAATCCATTTCTATCTCTAACTCTTCCTCTTAGAGGTTTCTGGCATGCTCGGTGTAGTTCCCCTTTTTCCTCCCACCTCCTGCTGCCTTTCATGCATGGAATTTTATGTAGTATAAAACAAGGATTTTACTTGCAATTGCCTAATACCTAGACCTCGCTTAAAGTGTGCAAATACGGATCCTAAATATACTAACCAGCCTTCATTCCATTGCTCTGCTCCTGCTGCTTCCTCTGATCACAAAAGCAGCAGAAGGGGCCAGACCGGTAGACGTTCAGGCCCCCACTGCTGCTTTTGTGCTCGGAATAAGCAGAAGGCCATCGATAGAACAAGGACTGGTAAATATGTTTAGAATCCAAATTTGCACACTTTACCTAGCAAGGTCTAGGTATTGGGCCAGTGCAAGTACGATGTTCGTTTTTGTGTGTGTGTTGGAGGGGGGTGGAGATGCCCTTTAAGCTTCATCTTTTTTGGGTGTTAAATTCTCTTGTTATCCACATATACAATTACGTAACGTTTACCAGATAACTGAGTAGATTTTTTTTTAAATATGAAACAAAATCGGTTGCAATTTCATGACTTTATATTATGTAATGTTGTTTATAAAAAAAACTATTATATAGGCCATATAGGTTTTAGGAAAGATCAATAGCCTCTGGTTGAATGACCCCAAGTTACAAGATATTTGACTTGCTACATGTATCATTTATAAGCCATGGGACATAAGATTATTTGCAACAATATTAACTCTATTGTTTAGGCAATTGTACATGAAATGGCAAAATGAACACTTGTATTTTGAAAAACATTTTTAGAGAGCATGTCCAGCATAAAATAGTCAGCTTAAAAATGTTTAACACCCCCAAACCTAGGTTTCACATTATTCTTACATTTCAAAAATGCCCCTGAAGTTGCTTACCTGACCCGGTCCCTCACTGCTCCTCCCCTGCTTTGCGGCTGACAGACGTCACGCCTTTACTGACAGCTGCAACCAGGAAGTTGAGCATCTGTCAGCGCAGAAACCCTCTGCTCCTGTTTTTGCTCAAAACGAGCTCAAAACGGGCAGGGTGACCCAGTCAGGTAAGTCCCTATAGGGGAATCTCTTGAACTTAAGAATAATATGAAACCTAGGTTTAGGGGTGTTAAACATTTTTAAAATGACTTTATTTTAGGCTGGACATGCTCTTTAAATATGTTTTTCAAAATACAAAAGTTCATTTTGCCATTTCATGTGTTAATATTGCCCTTTTAACTCTATGATCAACCTGGCCACTTTTGCAGTCTTTGTTTTCTATTGTCTTCTGCTATTTTTGATGTCTATGCTATTACAATCTATGAAGCTGGTGACAAACGAAAGTTTGGCTTACCATGATTTGTTACTAGCTGCAGAGGATTCTGGGACAAAAAGGTGATACACCTCCCACAATCACATTAGGAAATTTATAATTTTTATATTTAAAAAAAGGCTAGCATTTAGGTCCTTATTACAAGGGAATTACGGAATTAAGTTCAATGTAAATATTTTGATCTCCTTTAAGTGACTATCACTTAAAACCTAAAAATACATTAAAGCTATAAGGGCATATTTGGAGATATTTAGCACTAGTCCTCTAATGAAACCTTTGCAATATAACTAGTTAAAACTCATTTGTATTACCCTGAGTTATGCTGTGATCAAAATCTATATTTTTCTGTTTTATTTATTGAAAATGTGAGGGAAAAAATGCTTTAAAAAGGAACCTATAGAATTTCTTTCCTTTTCTATGCTTCTAAAATTACATTACATCCCGCCCCCATTCTACACTAACCCCCCTTTTCTAGATCTTTAGGAAAACTAGTTGAAAAGCAGTGTTGTAAAGCGAGGAATAATCACACACACGCTGAGATGCATTATTAGGGCCGCTAGGTAAAGCAGCGCCCGTAGAGCAAGGCATATGAACTCACAAAACAAAAAAGAGAAATTAGTTCTAAAAGTGGGAGTTGAATGCAAAGTACTGAACTCGTGATGTTTCATGAGAAGTATAGAAGATTTTTTGAAATACTTGAAATTTTCTTGTTATTATCATTTTTTGGGTGGAGGCAAATGTCAAAACCTTTATCCCCCTATTTAATATTAAAGGGCAAGTCCAGCCTAAAAAAAAGTAACCTTAGAAATGATAATCATCCCCCAAACCCCACTTTCTCATTACCTATATGTTTCAAAGGTGCCCCTGAGGGACCTTATCTGGTCCCTCGCTGCCTGGGTGCTGCCCCTGCTCCTGTTTCGAACAAAATCTTTGAAACATACAGATAATGAGAAAGTGGGTTTGGGGGGGGTGATTGACATTTCTAAGGTTACTTTTTTAGGCTGGACATGTCCTTTAAAGCTTTAAAAACTTAGTTAAAGGGCATGTCCGCCCCCCAACTGAAACTTACCCCAATGTTGAGCACACTGTATAGTGATAAATGAACCCTACCTTTCTCCACATATGGTTGCCCTGCATGGCCAAAAAACTGAGGAGTAGAAGGCTTTCCCTGGTTCAATCTGTTTTCGCTGCTTGTCCTGGCCCCTTCTGCTCTACAAATCAAGTCATTTTCCCATTTAAAATATAGGGGCCAATTTAGAACCTTAATTGCTATTTTTCTTATCTTTAAAATGCTAACATATACGTTTAAAACAATTCGGGCCATTGGTGATTCCTCTCTTCCTGGTTACTATGGCCCTATGCACCGGGAGATATTTGCCTGTGAAAAAGAGCAAAATGAGATATTGGCCATCTAAGTTGCAAAGGTTTCTGGGAAAAAAGAATGAAATGGCTCCTGCAATTGCATAAAAAAGTTACATTCTTAGCGTGAGATCGTCATGATTCATTTGAACTTACTTTATTGTTTGTTTTCATTTGACCTTCAAATTATTTTTTATATCAGCTTACTGTTGCTTTATTAATTTATGAACAGCCGGCCTACACAGATATGAGTCTTGGCCATTCTGATTAAGTCAATCCTTACTGATTGATTATTGCTACAGCTTCCTAAGTGACTGAACTCTCATGGGTCAATGTTCGTGTAAGATACATAGTAAATATACTGCTGCCTGCAGATGATGATGTTAAAGGGACGCTATACTGAAAAAATTACTTATCCTATCTTAATCATAATCTATAGTTGAATGCATGTAAGTAGCACTTACTCTGAGGTGTGTGTGTTGCTGCATGCCTTCAATCCAGCCACTCCCACTTCCATTTGACCTGACTTTTCCCACAAACCAACTGTCAATACATACAGCATTCCAACTGTCAAATCTCTGTCACCGTTCCAGCTACAGCAAAACTGCTCACAGAAGAATAGTTTATGAGAGCAAGGAACTTGATTGGCATCTGAAATGTAAGATGTTTTAGATTGGATATCTAAAGAAATAGGGGCAGATCAATAACAAAAAAGGATACAGTGGTGGTTGGGAAGAATTATAGTTTCCAGTTATAGTCAATTTAAAATAACCATTTTTTTTGCTATAAATGCCCTTTAAAGAAATGCCTAAGGCTAAAGTGAGCATGTTCAGCTTAGTGACGGGCTAGGAACACATGATGGATCCAGGGGCAAAAGAAAAGGATGAATAAAGGCAGAAAATGGTAGAACAGCCTTACCTGAGGCGCCCATTTTCTATAGCCAGCGAGTGGCCCTCCCTTGTAATGGTATGTGATTTTGGTGGCCTCTGGCAATGTTAGGGAGGTTTTCCCTAGAGAACGGCTACCTAATTGGTTATATTAAAATACAAGTTTGGTATAAAACCTCTCAGCAAGCAATGGGCCTGCTGAGGAGATCGGAACGGGATTGAAGGTAGGTGTGCTTACTGGTACTGAGTGGAGAACTGACAACAGGCTTAGAGCAAAATTATGGCTTGGGATTTAGGAACATTGCCAGAGAAATGGACTTTAAAAACAATTACAAGCCAGTGATCTGCCTCCTCCCTCTTCTCAATGGGCAGTTCATAAGCTTGAGCGTGTGCAGTGGAGGCAATGGGTAAAATCAGTCATTGGTTGTGATGACTTTTTTCACAGCCTTGATTGACTGCATGGAGGGAGGAGCCAGCTCACTCTGCCAGAATGAGGACAATCATTATCCTTAAATATCTTGTTAGTAATGCAGGTAATTAAGTGGGTTGGGAGCAGGTAACCAATCATTTACCAGTTTTCTTGTTTTAAGGGTGGTCATGCCCTTAATTACAAAAACAAAAGTAGATATACACCCTTACGGACAAAATTGCATGAATTAATTCAGTGTTCACTAACACACTTTACAGTAACATCTGAAAAGAAGGGATTAACCCTCAAAATGTTGTGTTTTCACACTGAAATAATTTAGCTTTAGAGTATGCTCCCTTATGTACTCAATAAAATGTCTGTATGTTTTTGAACCTGTGCCACAAAACTGGGGGCAATAAACCTCATCGTTTTTCCCAGGTCTAATAGTTTCTTTGGGATGATACAGTGAGGTTTTCATTGGTTACAATTGTAATAATGTTAATGGGAGAGCACCCCTTATAGCATACAGAGACATGAAGTAGCATCTGCATTTATGCAATCAGAACTGATTGGTAGAGAGGACAATAGTGTCTCTGCCAATAGTGCCCATAGTGTCTGCTTCTCTTCTTTACAGCTTGTAGAGTAGTTATGTGTGCAGTCGTTATAATGTTCCTATTGGATACAGAAGGTAGGGGAAGGTAATTTGTTTTTCCCAGGAGGCCACACAAGAAACTGTGACAGTTGTGTAGGACCGGTAACCAATCATTTGAACTCCATTCTTTTCAACATTAATTTGATCTCATTGGAACATATTGTTACTGCTTTATGTAATGAGATGTAGCTAATTGCTGCTGTAGATACTGTAGTGGCATCTGATAATTAATATAAATAAAATATGACATTTTATTCAGGCTCAGGCCTAGTAGCAGTGGGCTGGTCAGGGACAGCCAGTGGACCTTGGGCAGCAATTTGACCAGGTCTAACTTGAGCTGGGTACACACTTTGCCGATAAAGGGACAATTGTTGGTGCAGGGAAAATGCCTGTGACTGTGTGTAGACAGATTGGTACAGTGTGTACCCAGCTTTAGAGGGTACACTACATCCATCCATCCATCCTACCCACCTACCTTACCCCATATTTTAAATTATAAGGCTATTAGAAATAATCAAGCAGTTGCATGACCACATAAAAGTTCAAGGCTGCAGGCCATGGAAATTCAAGGCAACTTCTTATAATTAAAGGAAATGAGAAATCCAAGGTGACGTTAGCTAATTAGGGAATGTGATAATTCTGGGATGAGATACACTGAATCAATTCACAAGCTACACTGTTGTGTCTCTGAGGTTTGGAATATTGTGCTGTATCTTGGGTGGCAGATAAGGGGTTTCTTTATACAATGCAATAACAACACATCATTTTCCATTTCCACTCTAGCTAATGCTCTTGGAAACCCATGATAATTTCTATTCCATGGCATTGCGATGGATACAAACCCTGCCCCCTGGATTAGTCTGAGGCAACATGGAACATAATGAATGTCTTTTTACCTTGGCACTGGTCCTTCTCCTTATGTAATGCAGCCCTGGAATACTTAGCGATCTCACAGCTCGGAATGGACAGTACATCATTTCCATCTGTTCATTTAAATACAGAAGCAAAATCCTTCTGACTCACTCAGTCATTTATGCAAAATAGAAAATGGATAAAGATTTGCAGAAGGTGAAATTTACTGTACAGAATTGTAACTTGTATCGTATGAGGCCGAGGCGAGAGGGGGCTTGGATTTCTTTGTTATCCTGAGCTCCCTGCTTCTACTGTGGGGGCTGACAGATTGTACAGTGAGCTACTTTCACGTGTTCTCCGGTGAGCCGGATTCCATGCAGTCAGCATGTGTTGGTGGACTGGTGCCAATTTATCATTTTTTCCTTCTTCCTGTTGGTAGGCAGGAGAGATGGATGATGGGGCGACTATGTGCAATTCAGGATTAACCAATTGTTTCTAGTGTACTGAATGACCCTTTCCTGTTTGTTTAATGACCGCTGTTTTCTTATCAACTCTTAATGAAATGACATTTTATTTATACTTGGCTGTGAATAGTGATGAATCCCGAAATAAACTTGGTTTATATTCGTAACTGAAGGTTTTTAATTTCCCCAGTTTGACGCTGCTGTGGACCTTTATCCCCAATCCCTAATACTAAAAAATTGCAATTGAAAATATGATAAATTCCTTTTTAATTGGGTTTGAACCGGATTTGTGTTTGGGGGGGATTTCATGAAAACCTGTAGGTGGGACATTCCTGTTATTAATAGTACGGGTATCTAAGAATCATTGTGCAGTATACAGTTATCAAGGGCAACATTTTGGCTAAAAGACTTCTCTCATCCTCAGGATCTGTGTTAGTTTACTCATAATGAACCTCAAGACTCCAAACCAGCCTACTGTATTCCTTTAAATTCCACTCAGTAAGCCATAGATAGGTCGAGCTATTACTGACTAACCCTGACATCCAGATGAATCACAGGATGACACAATTACAGCATCATCACAATCTACCCTTCTTTCCATTCATTCCATTGAAAAGTGCTCTTTCTCCTCCAGGGACTTATAGTCCACTGCTGTGCTCAGGGATCCACCTGTAGCACTGTGTGTCACATGACTTACATGACTGCATGTGAACATTTATTTTAATTTCTTGGTCTTGTTTATGACCTGTAGTTTCCTAGCTGGGAATAATTCCATTTGGCCAAGAGGCTGAATGTCCAACATACAAGAACCTTGACCCTTGAATCTGAAGGATCTGAAAACAACACAGATCTTGTAGAGAAGCATTTTGCATCAATAAAGGTTCTGGGGCAATTACGGACCATTTTTTTAAAGACAGTTTGTATGTGGACTATTCAGGGTAATCATAAGACTGCCCAACAGATTCAACCACTGCCATTCAAAAACTGCAGATCCTAAAGGGGAAGTTCATTGGGTTTGTAAACTAATTATTCATGTTATACATACCTCTAGGTATTCTACATAGTTTCTTAATTTTTTAGATATTTTGCTAAGCAGTCAGTAGTATATATATATATATATTTATTTATATATGGGGACGCAGTGCTGTACAATATAAAAATACAAAATTGCGCTGCCATTTTAGGTTCTGTAAAGGTCTTTCTTCTCCCCAAGATGCTAATTTTCTTGGAATATTCCAGAGTTTTTTTACCCCATTGGCTGGTTGGTCAGTTAATCATGATCAGATCTCTACTGAGCAACTGAATCTACCCAGGGAAAGATCCAAGGGCGATACCGAAAACAGACACTATTAGAAGGGGTGCTGCAAACAGAAAATCAGTATTTTGGAAGCATTTATTTGTGTACAGAGAAATAACGAGAAAGCACATTTATTTGCACTGAATTCTATTTTAAGGGGCCCTTAAATAGGGCCCCTTAAATGATGGAACTATACTATAGGTACTATAAAGACTATCAGGGAGATTCAATAAAAGTTCTTATTGTTAAAAATGGAGCTAATTTTGCCCCAACCAATCAGAGATTAGCTTTCAAATGTTACATAAGAGTGGATAAGATTGGTTGGTGCACAATTAACACCATTTTTAACAATAAGCAGGGAGATTCAATAAAAGATCTTATCATTTAAAATGGTGCTACTTTTACCCCAACCAATCAGATATTATTTAACATATGAAAGCTAACATCTGATTGGTTGGGGCAAAATTAGCACTATTTTTAACGATAAGAACTTTTAATTAATTTCCCTGTATATATATATTAACAAACTACATTTGTCTTACCTAAGTCTGAGACCTTTACCTACACCACAGCCAATGGCTAACTCCACAAGTAAAACACCAGTTAAAAATGTGGCTGTCTGTGTCTCTTCACTGTCATGTTGACTGGTCTTGCTTGATTATTTTTGAGTAATTGCCTCTCGTGTGCCCCCAATCTCTACAGAACAATTATTACAGGTTATTATTACTGCCCTTTCCCTTGTTCCTGTAAAGGTGTTGCTGACCTACAGATTTCCTATTGCGTTGTCTGCGATTGTGCTGTATTTTGTTCCAATAATCCTCCTTATCCAAACAAGACAATGGTCAGGCAATCTAAGGACACGTTTGCTTATAGTTTTTCCAGCAAGACTCCATAAAATGGTGCCTTGCAGGCTGTATGATATCCCATATACTAAGCACAATTAAGCAAAACAATTTTAGTTTAGTGTTTCTTTGAGCAATAAAAAGAGCAGCAGCAATTTCTTCAAAGTACGGTAATGCTTGAATCAAAAGATAGGAAGAGGATGGGAGCAGAAATCTAATCCTCCTATGGTTAACGTTTTAATCTACAAATGGAGCAAGAATTAGTTTGTGTTGATTCCACTTTTTCGCATTGGATGTAATGGGAAGAGAAATCGCAATTCGCACAGTGATGTTATGATACAATAAAAAGCTCCTCATCATGAAAAAACCATAGTATTCATTTTTTTTATTTTCTGGGAGAAAGATGCCCATAGGAGTTCACATAAAAAAACTTTCATTAATTAATCAATGATAAACACAGGGAACTGTAGTTGGTTAAGTTACTTTCACAAGAAAACTAAAAAATGGTCAAGATTTACAACCTTGTTTTCTGCTAAAGATGGGGACTAGAAGATGGGTTAGATGGAAAATTATCCGATCAACCCCTCAATATTTTCAAGAGGCAGATTGTAAACACAGCAATAGAATTCATCTACCCTGTGTATGTGTATGTGAACTATCCCTTTAATGCATTGACTGAGGAACCTTCCGTACTCCAATCAATTGTACAGGAGCCTGGAACAAAGCTGAGTATATTTACCTTACCGCTTACTATCTAAATTTAACTATAGCGTGCATTATCGCGCATGCATGCAATAGTTAAAGTGAAAGAAAGAGAACTTTTCATTAAATATCTGGTTACCAATGCATGTAATATACTGGTAAAAATAGTTAAAAAAAAAAAAAAAGGTAAATAGTAAAAAAAAAAATGGTAAAAATAGTGGGTTTATGGGCAGATAACTGACATGTCATCAGTTTTTTTAAAGGGCATGTCCACCCCCAAAACTATATCTTAACCCACTACTGGCCCCACTGTGTAGTGCCAAAAAATCCTTACCTTATATCTCTGCTCCAAATGGTTCTCCTGTAATGTCCCTCCAAAGTCCCAAAAAGAGACCACTAGGAGCCTGGCAGAGTCCATATAGGACTCTGCCTCCTGTCTCTCCTCCGGGAGAAAAATGTCATGCGCACTGCAGCCTTCCAGGCCTACTCTCCCTCCCTGTCCCTCCCGTTTTCCTCTCCCTCCCCCTAGCACAAAACCCCAGGGCCGCCATCAGGGGGGTACAGAGGATACTTCTGTCCCGGGCCCGAGAGGCTTATGGGGCCCGGAGACAGCTGCCGTTCGAACTGCGGCAACTGCCGTTCCGCCCGGGAATCCGGGACCGGGATCATCGCGGGCCCCAACTCTACTGGCTCAGCTCAGGCTCAGCTGTTATGTATGACGCTGTCGCTGGGTTAGGGTGGGCTGTGTGTGCACTGCTGCTGGCAGTTCTGTGTTTGTGTATGTGTTCCCCGGCCAGGCCGGCCTTACCAGTCACTGCGTGCCGCCGTGACGTCACTCTACACGGCCGTCCGGCGCGGTGCGCAATGGGAATCTGAATCCTGCAGGTCTGGGGGATCATGGGAGGAGAGGGACTCACCACGTGACCGTGACGTCTGGCTGCCGGCCGCTGCACTGTGCACATGATTGGCCATTGAAAACAAGTGGAAGAAGACCTCCTCTTTTCTTCTCCTCCTCCTTTTTGCTCAGGACGCGGGGGAGGATGGAGAGGTAGTAGGAGGAGGAGCAGAGCTCAGTGACCGACCGACCGTCCTCCTCAGTCAGGCTGAGACAAGAGTCAGTGACCTGACAGTGAGACAGAGCACCTGCTGCAAGCTGCAGTGGCAGTGCACAGCACATCATCATGTATGTAACACAGAGTAACAGTGAACTTACTTAATAATTATAAATTGGGGCTGTAAAGGGAGAGAGGGAGGAGGGGGGGTCTTGTGGGGACTGCCGGGGGGGGGGGCAGCTGGGGCCCAGTAATTTACCTAGTATGGGGCCCTGAAAATTCTGATGGCAGCCCTGCAAAACCCATTTGCTGTAGTGTAGGGCTCCCTCGCCAAACCCCAAACGTTATAGTACTTTGTCTAAAAACTTCCCCGATCACTAATTACTTTGCCTCTTTCCCCCGGCACAGCCTGAAGCCGGAAGCCTTCAGCCAGTCTCAGCCAATCACAGATGCGGCAGCTGGTCCGACCCCCTGCTTGCAGTTTCATGCAAACAGAGGGCCATGGCAGATCGCCGGGGGAAAGAGGCATGTAAGTAATGATCGGGGGAGTTTTGCAGGAAACTACTATAGCCTTTGGGGTTGGGGGAGGGAGCCCTACAGTACAGAAAAAAGTTGAGTAATGGGGTGGACATGCCCTTTAATGGTGAACATTTAATGCAAAGACACTCAACACTGCAGCATGTAGATTTCATACTTTTTTGGGTGTTAAAGCAAAAAGGTGGCAACGCTATTTATACCTTGCTTTCCCTTTTTCTTTGCCCGAGACCCAATAATGACTTTTTAATAGCTGAGACACAACACTGCAGGGTTTAGTGCCGACATTCCTAAAATGCCTTGCCTTGCCTTTTTTATCTTATGACATTTTAGTAGCTTTTAAAAGTTAACTGCATTTAAACTGCACGTAAAGCCATAATGAGGATCTGTGAGGCCATTTTGCAAATGTTTACGTTCCCTGCTGCGTCTGTATCAATGGCTGATTCTTATTTTGCAACATCCTCCCCCCGTACGTTTAAATATATTTTGTGTTAAATAGAACTGTTTCATATCTTTCCTGTTATTAAACAGAATAAAACCCATGTGTTTTGGAAGCAGCCATAGGAACCCCCTTTTAGAGGGGAACAACAGGTAACCGTGTCTGGGCCTAAAGACTGCAGGTGTCGGTAATAGACTCAGAAAGGCAGCAGCTTTTAATTACACTCTTCATTGCCCTTGCATGAAATCTATTGATGACAGTAATCCGTGGACCTGCTTTTGCATTACCCTGTAGAAGTAAGGCTATTTTTAACGGCGTCATTTCCAAATTAACCCGGCTGTATTGTAAAGAAAGGTATTAAATAACTTCCCAGGGCCACAGTTATTTAAGATACCAGAAGACTAGATCTTAGGAACTCTGGGGAGAAAATAACATGTAAACAAGGCTGGATATTCCTAAGGAAAATAATCTAATGATAAATGCAAAAGATTATTAATAATAATAAAGAGGGCTTATTGGATAAGCAGTACAATCTACTGCCAGTGCTGTTAAAGGACAACTATTTATCACTCTGGGCTTTCCTTTTTTAAAGATAGTGCTGAAGCACCCAGGAAGCCTGGCAAAAGCAATTTTCTTCACGCTGCCGTTCCTAAAAGAAATAATATTGGGAGGCAGAAAGTAGCAATCCTACTTCCCTGTCCCAGGTACATTCTAGTTCTCCTTTAATCTATAGCAGCCAATCTGCTGGTAAAAAAATTACATCTGATTGGTAGCTGCAGATTAATATCACAGGCCTATTATTAATTGAGCCCCAATGAGTGCATTTATTTCATTATCTTGTGTTGTTAGGGACCCAGAGCAAATATACTTTGTCTTGCGGCTGGTACACAGGGACCTAGGTGTTCCTTTTTGCAGACAAATTTGACAATCAATTTCATTATTGGTCTTAATCAATCACCCGCAAGTGGGTGGGGCCATGACACCTGTGAGAGAATGGGACCACGGACTTGCTAGTGGGTGGGGCCATGGCACCTGTGTGTGGGCAGGGCCAAGTGGGGCTGCAAATCAAAGGGCCAAGGAGGTGCTGCAAGGGGGCCTGCAAGAGGAGGGGCTATGGGGAACATGAGTGGGAGGGGCCAGGGGGGCTTGCAAGGGGAGGAGGGTTGCAAGGGGAGGAGGAAACACAGGACACAGTGACTGACGCATGGTTTCAGAGCAGGAAGCAGGAAGTGCAGGGCACATCTGGTGATGCTGCTATCATATCACACATAAAAATGTAAATATGTTCAAAACTATATTAAAAAAACAAAAATTCTCAGGAAACCAATTTCTGTCAATTTACCCAAAGTCACTTTTGGACCACAGTTACCATTGTACAACAGCTCTTAGGGCTGTGTTAAGCTTATATTTAATAATAATAAGTAATAATAAGTACTCACCACTGTGCGCTGCGCTCTGTTGTGATTTTATAACGCATGCGATCAACATTTTTGGCCCGTTCCTGTCAAAGTTGCCCTTAACATAAATCTATGGAAGCACATGAAAAAGCGGACACAAGAGGACACAAATCAACAGAACATGAACCTTTATTTTACCCACAGGGAATCCACTGGGAACCCCCTGTAAAAGCGGATACTGGGAAACCAAGCACATTCAATTCTTGTTGCTGCAATGCTAAGTATCATTATGTTAAATGCATGCTGCATGGCTACACTAAAACTAATGCAGCCTGTATCATGCTTCTAATGTAAATACTGGCCAGCCTTTCAGCATCCTATTTTTGGATGTTTTATTATTTTAATGAGGCATGTCCACCCTTAAAACAAAAAAACTGGCCATATGTCCGTTACCTGCCCCAAATCCCAACTGATATATTTAGCACATTATTAGATGCATTACTAACCAGATATTAAAGGCTAATTATTACCTTTATTTGGGTAGAGTAAGCTGACTCCTCCCTGATTGACTGCTGATTTCCCTGCTGTCTCCTCTGCGCATGCTCAATCTTATAAAAAGCTCTGTAAACTAAGGGTGGAGGGAGATACCTTCTCCATAACAGAAAAAAACCCTTATAATTAAATATCTGGTTACAAATGCATGTAATAAACTAGTAAAAATTCCATTTGGGGTTGCGGGAAGATAACTAAGAAGTCACCAGTTTTTTGTTTTATTTTAAGGGTGGAGATGCCATTTAAAGGGAAGAAACCCCTGTTCTGTGATAAACCATCTCTGCTTCATCCATTAAACAGAGCAGAAGAAGGAAATGAAAGCAGAAATGGTTTGTTCCAGCTAAACACACCTGTACACAGACCTGGCTAGTTCCTTGGTTTAAGATTCATCACTTGGTGTTTTGCTGGTTCCAATTAGCTGACCTGAAGCAGTGGGCACTGTACACGCCGCCCCTTCCTCTAGGAGTTACTGTAGGTTATATAAAAAAAAAAAAGAGACTTGGGAATTGCTGTCAGATTAAGTTAGACTGATAGAGTACCTGGTCTGTGCTGTGCTAGTCATTTTCACTCAATTATAATGACAACGGATACAAAGAAATAGTAACTCTCTCGCACATGCAGACGCTCTATGTTATTGTGCCTGGAATCTTTGCATCTCTGTTTTCTCTCTCTCTCTCTCTCGTCTTCCATTCTCATTTAGAACATCTCCATGCAACTCATCTCAGATTGACTAGTAATGAACTGCGTATGTTGTTAACAGCCCTAGAAATCTGTCATCTTAATGGAAGGTTATCAAAGCAGATACTGTAAGCGGAATAAATAATAAAAAATTTAAAAAAATTGCAGATCCATAGAATCGTTCCTATATTAGGTGACTGTTTAATCTTTGCAGAGAATTTGAGGAATATCGTTAGCTTGATCACATGATAATCATTTGATCAGAATAGACAGGACATTGAAATTTAAAACTGAATGAAGCCTTTAGCAGGAATGACAAGGGTCTTCATTTTATCATCTGGTCCATTCTTAGTGCCACTCCCATAAAAGCATTTTTAAAAAGCATAATTAAACAGCCTAACAATTATTAACAATAACATTTATTGTTAAAACACCACTTATTTATATATAACTTTAAAAATGCAGGTCACAGACAAGATATGCATCTACTACACATGCTCAATGAGGTACCTCTGCCCTTAACCCCCTATCTTCTCTTTTCAGAGCCAGAATGACTGGCTGACTGGCTGCCAGAGCCACAGCCATACACGGAACAACTACTGCCCGAATAATTTTCTACCAACAGTTTATCTAGCAACATATTTTTCTGTGATCTGCTAATATTCCTGCCCAATGCCAAGTTCTGTGTAGTTGGATATGCAGGTCTATTTTTTTTGTGTGTGAAAAATTGGCTTAAAAATGTTGATCACAGTAAATATTCCAATTGATATTTTGGGACGACTGACTTAAATATGGCACCAGGCAAGTCAGTCAGGCAATCAGGGTCTTCCTAGCCCTAAAGTGGCCATACACAGATTGAAATTATTGGCGGATTGCAGCTGTTAATATCGATTGCACAAAATTTTGTCCTGTCCGAAAACTGGATGATTTTGTTGGCCAGATTTTGTCAAAGGGCACCATGGAGCAATTGTTGGCTGATAATATCACTACATCACACCCAGGTTGAAAAATATGCTCAGGTCATTGCCACCCTTGTGTATGGGAGCATGCAGCCATAGGAATCAAAAAGGGTAGTGCTGGAGGCATTTTACTTCAGGCACCTGTTCTCCTCATGCTGCCTTTTGTTCCTCTACATTGCCAAGCTGGTAGAGTAACATAAACATACAGTAGGAAGCACATCGGATATCAAACACCTGGTTGGGATCGAGTAGTTACAATAACTCATAGGAGAACTATGGAGGAGGCTTAGAGACTATCTATACAAATATATCAACTGGCATTCATCTAATATAATTATACGCCCTCCTGCTCCTCCTCTGTTTGTGCGTGTGTGTGAACCTAATAATTTTTGTATTAAAAGAAATATAACCTAATTTGACTAGCACAGTGTAATGAGATCAATGGCAGCTGCTACATTGTGTACCTAAGTTAATAATCTACAGCTGGTAATTTTCCCTAGACAAGAATAGTTAAAACACAATGTAATATAATAATATTTATTTATGGTTGTGAATGTTCATAAAGAATTAGAATTGATGAATGTATGTGCCCTTTAGCCTATTATGCAACTGTTTGGCAGCTCCCACTTAGAAATGCAAATACTGGAGCGGAGAAAGAAGCATCTTGTAGGTAGAAGTCTAGTTTTATCAAGAACACTGTTCCTTAACTTTTAAGATTCACTATTGCCTAGGCAATGTGCCTCTGGATTGGAAAAAAGCCAATATAATACCAATATATAAACAGGGTAATTGTTCACAGCCTGGTAACTATAGACCTGTAAGTTTAGCATCAGGGGTGGGAAAGACACTGGAGACTTTGCTAAGGGATCATATTCTAGATTTTGTCTCCAGAACTGACTGTTATATATATATATATATATATATATATATATATATATATATATATATACTATATACCGTATATACTCGAGTATAAGCCGACCCGAGTATAAGCCGAGGTACATTTTTACACTAAAAGTAGGGAAAAAATTGATTGACTTGAGTATAAGCCAGGTTAGGAAATATGCACTACTGCCTTCTGAGTCAGTATTTTTTGAGGCTTAAGTTGCCCTTTAAATTCCAAACATCTGTATGGGAATTCTGCTTTCCATTTAAAGGGCAACTTAAGCCTCAAAACAATACAGAACCAGAAGGCAATCTACTGCAATAGATACCTTCTTCCTTCTGATTCTTTATTGTTTTGAGGCTTAAGTTGCCCTTTAAATGGGCAGAAGAATTCCCATACTGATGTTTGGAAACTACAACACCTAGCATGCTTTAGTTGCTGGGAGTTGTAGTTTCCAAACATCTTTATGGGAATTCTGCAGTTAAAAGGCAACTTAAACCTACCGAGTAGAACCCCCTTCCCTCCCTCCCTGGAGAGTCCCCCCAGTAAGTTGGTCCTTACAGCGATCAATGTTGCTCACACCCTGAATCTGGCAGCCACACGCTGTGTAAGTCCTGTGGATTTGCCGGCTGACGTCACTACTCGGCGCCTCTCACAGCCCGGCGCCGAGTAGTGACATCAGCCAGCAAACCCACAGGACTTACCCAGCGTGCGGCAGCCGTATTTGGAGTTGAGAAACATTGATCGGGGTAAGGAAGGACCTTGACTTGGTATAAGCCGAGGTAAGATTTTTAGGTTTATTTTAAAACCTAAAAACCTTGGCGTAAACTTGCGTATATACGGTAAGTAGTAGTGGTTGGAGAAATAGATCTTGTCAAATTAACTTTCTATGAAGATATGTGTAAGAATTTAGATTCTGTCAAAGCAGGGGATGTGGTATACTTAGATTTTGCTAAAGCTTTTGATACTGTGCCACACAGGTGACTTATGTAAAACCAAGGTTTGTTGGCCTTAATAAAAAAAAAACATGGATTGAACATGGATAGAGAATTGGTTGTTGGATAGCATACAGAGAGAAGCTTCATCTATGTGGACTAAAGATCTAACTGGGGTGCCTCAGGGTTCTGTACTGGGGCCATTGCTGTTTATAAATTACTTAGAAGGGGGCATAGAGAGCAAGATTCTGTTTTTGCTGATGACACAATTATGCAGACCATTGGAAACTTCTAATGATGTGCAATTGCTGCAAGTAGACCTTGATAGCTTGTCAAAATGGGCAGCAGAGTAGTGGATGAGATTTAATGCTGACAAACGTAAGGTGATGCATTTTTGGTTTAACAATCCTTGTTCTACCTATACCATATATGGCTCTGTGAATCTCTGTTGAAAAAAGAGTTGTGGGTTATTGTAGATTGTAAACTTAGATGTAGCAAACAGTGCAAAACTGCAACAGCTTGAGCTAGCAAGATATTGTCGTGTATAAAAAGGGGAATAGATTCAAGGGAGAAAAATATTATTCTCCCTATATACAAAGCACTGGTAAGGCCTCATTTGGAATATCCAATGCAGTTTTCGAATCCCGTATAACAAGGGGGTGTCTTGGAAATGGAAAGAGTTTAGTTAAGGGTAAAAAAAATGATAAGGGGAATAGAGGGGCTTGACTATGCAGATAGATTAGACAAGTTAGGGCTTTTTACACTGGAGAAGTGACAATTATGATCACTTTATACAAATGTGTTAATGGGCCATATAATAAACTCTCTGGTGCATTGTCCACTAATAGGCCATATCAGAGGACCCATGGATGGAGTTTAGATTAGAAGAAAAGAAGTTTTATCTTCAGGTTAGGTAACAGTGAGAACGGTGAAGAGGTGGTAATGGCAAGTTCATTACCGGTATTTAAAAGTGACCTAGATAAGTCTCTAAAATTCAAAAATATTGAAAGTTACTGGTATTAATACAGTAATAACATATACAGTAGTTCTTGTTGATCAAGGTATCCTTTCTGATTGCCAGCTGTTACTTTGTGTTTATGAGTAGGATAAAAAGGTTGGACTAGATGGATGTACAGTATGTCTTTAATCACTGTTACTGTGTAAACAGATTAATAATCTGGCTATATTTTTCAGTTGTTATAGTTTTATGTATATTTCTAATGTACCATATTTCCTTTTCTATGTATCTTCTACTGTAAATATTGCCTTATTAGTGGCATCAGTTAAACAAAGTTTAATTTTTAAATAAGAGAGCTGCTGAATAAAATTGTAAATTCAAAATTGTCTTTGTATTACTTTCTGTTAATATCTTATTTTCTATCTTATTTCTATCTTATTTTCAATCTTTTTATTGTTATTATTATTATATATTATTTTTATTTATTTTCCCTTTATGATTAAATTATTTTGAGAGATATATGGCCAGAAAATGTTTTTAATAATTTTTTTAAAATATTATTTATTTAAGATCATTAGCTATTTCAAATTATAATTTTTGACCACACCCATTTTAAACAAATATATATGTGTTTAAAATTACACTTAATTGGGTGACTATGACATCACAATAAAAGTTAATTACATAATGAGTGCAGCAATGTTGCATGTTAGCCATGGCATGAAGATCTGATTATGTGATCCGCTGATGTCATTTTGCAGGCACCCTGGGGATTTGTAAAGCAGCTTCAAATTTAATCACTGAATTTTGATTTTGATTCTCTTTGAAGCAGTTCATAATCCTGAAGTTTTACCTCATACACGCCATTATTTTTCATATCCTGCACAGATGAAATCTAACAAGGCTGAAATGTGCCGAGTCTGCAGTCTGGATAAATGGCTCTATACATTTATGGATAAATAGCTCTATACGTTTACACTGTATTGCATGTTATGATGGCGGTGTTTCTGGCTACATGCATCGGTCACAGGAACAGTATTAGGCAATGCTTGATTTATAGCATGAGTGTGGGAAGAAAAGAAAGTTAAAAGAAAGCTCTGCTGCATTTTACAGAACAATAATACAGTAAGTCAAGTATAGAGACATATTTGGAAAATGTAAATTATACTGAGAAAAATAAATAAAGTATCGATTTCTCTCACAATGTGTTGAACATATATTGCATGGCAGCCGAAAAGGGAGGCGTTCTGGGGGAGAAGGGATATGGTCCTTTCAGTGGCAGGAGTGGGCTGGGCTGCCTGTATATTGCATCCATTTAATATTTGTATTTGGGTGTTATCGTACAATTTACACATTAAAATACTTCGACAAATGTGTGCATTGTCTTAGAGCTATACTACTAAAGGGAAAGGGGTTCTGGAGTTTTCATTCAGACCATAAAACTCTCTCCCCCCCTTTCTTTGTAAGTGGGGCAGATTCAGCTCATCAGGTCTTAGTAGATGTGATCGTATTTATAGTCTTTATTTAAAGGGCATGTCCAGCCTAAAAAAAAGTAACCTTAGAAATGTCAATCATCCCCCCCCCAAACCTCACTTTCGCATTATCTATACCTTTCAAAGATGCCCTCTAGAAGTTCCTTACCTGACCTGGTTCCTCGCCGCTCCTCCTATGCTCTGCGGCTGACAGCCGATCGACTTCCTAGCTGCGACCAGGAAACGACTGTCAGCGCAGAAGCCCTCTGCTCCTGTTTTTGCTCGAAACAGGATTGTGGGGCGGCACCCAGGCAGCGAGGGAACGGGTCAGATAAGTACCTTCAGGGGAATCTTTGAAAGTTATAGATAATGTGAAAGTGGGGTTACTATGTCACTCTAAAATGAATAATTGTAAAGCGGAATAATAACTGTCGATAAATACTGGATCCTTTTCTTCTTCTACCAAACAATTCCAACATTCTGTTTACTAGATCATTTACAATCGTAAACTTTTGCCGTGTGGCATTTTGTGGCATTGGTGGTGACATTTAGCAGCACGTGGGACTGTGTAATGGATCCAAACCCTGCTGGAAGCTTTTCTTTTTTTCCCTCCTTTTTAAATAAACCTGTGTTGTCAGTAAACAATAGTGAGGGGGTTTGAGTTATTTCTTTCCCTACAGTGCTAAGTGTTCAGTACCATGAACAGCTCCCTCTCTCTATACTCTGTGGTTTGATTGAACAGTCTGCCAATGAGTGCAGTGTTAGCCACAGCAGACACACGGAGGAAATGATGTGAGTATCATACAGTGGGTCTTGGCTGGGCTAGCGTACAGACTGCTGCTACACCATCACAGGCGCACTGCCTCTCTCTCCTCTCTCTCCCTCTCCTCTCTCTCCCTCTGCTCTCTCTCGCTCCCTCTGTCTCTCTATATCAGTGAGGTATTTTAGAATGAGGCTGAGCTCTGCTGTAATTCTGAGGTTCGGAGCAGAATCATGGCTTTGTCTGATGGCAGGATGCAATCCTCCCTCTCCTCTAGCTGGCCTGCCTTGGGGCCCCGAAGGAGAAGTGTCTGGTATATTTACAGGTAAAGAGGATCACTCTCTTTTGAAACTGGCAAAATGCCTCTTGCCACCCTCCTCTCTCCACCCCACACCCCGTTCACAGCTCTCTCTCTTTTATATGCATTTGTGTGTTGACAGGGGTGGGGGGAAGGAAGGGGTCTTTCTACCCCCTCCCTTTCCCTAGACACACACTCTGACGATGCTGCCTCTTCCGCGGAGGGGCCTAGAATTGCCTTTAACTGTCTTCCATTCATTTCTTATTCATTCACAGAATTCATTCATCTTTTCTTTCCCTGTGCTGCTACACACATTCCGCCCCCTCGTCCCCACCCCCATTTACCCATGTGTGTGTATATATGTGTGTGTGTGTGTCTTGCTCCATTCGTCTGTTTATCGATGCTGCTATGGCTTCCGTCTCTCTCTCTATTCAGGAGGGAATGAGGTAGGGGGGAGGATGGAGGGGGGAGAGCTTGGTTAATATGCTGGTGTCTGCGTAATTAACCCCCCTAGATTATATTTACCCTTAATGGCATTATAAGGGAAGGAGGGTGGCACAGGAAGAGAGATTAAAGCCATATATTTATTAGGGAGAGGACTGTGTGTGTGTGCTTGGTGTTATCTCAGTCGGTTCCGTTGTCTAGTGTTAACTCTCTGTGAACCAGTTGTCCTGCGGTGAGTGGGTGACGGGTCTTGCGGAAGTCTGTCCATGACTGACAGCCATTCTCTATGGTGACTGTCATTCTCTATGGTAAAGATGGAGTAGACGTTGCTCCTGAAAGCGGATGTGGAATCCTGTGCTTGTTATGTGTCTATGCGACCCTACACTGTACGCCTTGCCCGGTAGATGTCCACATGGCGGTATAGGCAGATCAGGCAATACCGAGTGCTGTGTATGGTCGGTGGATCTCCTAGGTGGCTGTATGTGTTGCAGATGGGATTAGGTTGGGTTATTGATGCAGCAGGCTACACAGATATATCTGTTCCTCTATTTACTATCCCCCTTTATATCTTACTGATCAAACCCCAACCCTTTCTCCTATCGGTTATGACAAAGCTCCTCTCTGTCTCTCTATACCCAGTGTTTTACTTCATGGTCCATGTCCACTGTACAATCCATCAGCAGATTGGATGTTAATCATTTCACTGAATATCATCTACAGCACCTGTTGGACATACGTGTAGCAGTAGCTGAACACCTGTAGTATCCAGCAGGTTTTGATTTATGGCATTGGGTATATTTGTATCACCTTACTTTCCCACTATAATCTGTAACAATCATCTGCTATGTTTTGAATGTGTGCTGTAATTTGTGACACCCAGTACAATGAACTTGTCATTATTAAAATCCATGTACTGTACAATACCCGATTCTACTGTACTCAGATGTAAAACATTATGTTCCACTACAGCAGAGTCCAGTATACACACATCACACAACATATCTGACATGCTTAACTTCTAGGGACTACTGTATCTATTTATTTATGTATCTATCTCTCTGTCTGTCCATCTGTCTATTATCGATCTATCTATCCATCCATCCATCTATCTATCTATCTATTTATCTACCCATCTATCTATTATCTATCTATCTATCTATCTATCTATATCTATCTATTGAAATGTCTCTGTCTGTCTGTCTGTCTGTCTCTATCTCTCTATTATCGGTCGATCAATCTATCTATTGAAATGTCTGTGTCTGTCCTATCTATCTATCTATCTATCTATCTATCTATCTATCTATCTATCTATCTATCTATCTATCTTATCTATACTACCCACTGTCTTTCTGTTATCTATTATCACAAATCTTTCTCTCTTTATTCCATGCTTTAAAGGTGCAGTACCATATCCATACAGTTCCTTGTTGGTTATTTAATTACAGTTCAATTTCTACAATACACTATATATAGTGCACAGTAAATACTACTTTTACAGTGCCTACAATACTAGTAAGCAATATATTGCTAGTACACAATATTCTATATTTCTGCTGTACTCAAATGCACCCATTACCCAGAACACACAATGCAGTAAACAGAATAAGTTATGGAATGTATATATGGTCATGGTTTGCCAAATACCATTAACAGTACAACTTACAATGACTAAGTATAACTGTACTAGCTATAATGGGCAATATACCATATGCTTTATGGCTGACTTTCCTGTTAGCAATAAACCTGAAACATACAAAGTACTTTACATCAACTGAATGTAGTTTACTGTACTAAAACTAGTCCGTAGTAAGCTTATTGTACAGTAAGAGAACACCATACCATTTGATCTCTCTCTGCAGAGTGTATATAATCCTAAAATCATTAGAAAATCAAAGTCTAGATATATATTGGTCATATAATCCTATATCACATGGTGTAAAAGTATTTACCAGTACTACTGGGAGGGATAATTTGCCTATTATAAGCCCTGTTCCATGTACAAAACCAAGGAAAAAAGTATATTAAACCAACAGTAATCGTACATTTATGTGGGGGGTGTTAGATTTTACATGAAGGGGCTTATTGGGGAGAGTTTAGAATGAAAAGAAATTACAATTCTAAAAGAATGGTTGGTTCCCTACTGTGTGACGCTGTTGTGACCATATCAGAAATCTAGGAATTACCTGTGTGTGGTTGGTCCCTTGAGATATAGACATGACTTAAGATCGCTGTTAGCTAGACAAAGCATGACATTGAGATTGTCTTTCTAATGTTTGAGCATCCGTATCTCAGATATCAATATTATTTATACTAGTTTCGGTCAATCAAGATATCATGTAGAAATGCTGTACGGGAACTAGAAAGTATTTATAGAATCAGTGTCATTTCTGTCCGTACCTCTCTCCGTTCGAGGCTTTGAGACTTATTTTTTTTAAGATATGTTTGCTTAATACCGTATTGCACCTGGATGTTCTTATAAACTGTTTGGCTTCCAATGTAACCTATTATGTTGGACAGAAATTAGCCATTTTTTGTGAAGGAGTGAATTTTTAAAAAAAATATCTTTAAAAATACTTTTTTGGGATGATATCATTAATACGTATTAGCTAAATGTTCTACAAAAAGCAATAGTTCCAAAACTGAAACGCAATTCATGCAATAATAAATAATACTTATAATGCTAAAGAGTTTATGTATAAAGATAAGCAAAAGTTTGCCTGGGCTATTAATCTTTATAACCAATCAGATTTTCTGGTTATGCAGCTAGTTTAAATATGATTGGTTGCTGAAGATTATTGCAAATGTTTACATCTATTAAGGTCTATGCAAGCTTGTGATCGCCTGGGCCGATCTGTGACACGGCTGTATGACCAATGCCCTTTTTAGCCAATGATCATTTAGTGCATGGTAGGGCATTGACCAAGAGCCTGTAAATTAAACAATACTCACCTGAAACAGCTGTTGGTCCTATGAAGTATTGTTTCATTATCTACTGCAAGAGTTGTGCAGTAGATAATGAAACAATACTTCATGCATTACAACATTAAATGTAGAATATACCATGGATAGATCAGTGTCTTGTTCTGTGGCTTGTTCATTTACGTTGTTCACTGTCTTGTTTAAAGAACAAGACCAGAGCAGATTGTTTGCAACTCCCCCCAGGAGATGGTTGAATGTTTTTTTATGCAGTTTGGGTAAAAATATCTGGTCTGAGCTTACTCTACAATAAGGATTGTCAAGTTTGCATTTTGTTTAATTGCCCCCTCTGAAACCAGTGTCTCTTTAATGATGCTTTAAAAGTTATAAATTAGAAAGATGTATAAAGATTTAAAACAATGAAGGGTTAACTTGTAGAATACAGGAAGATATTGATAGGACTTGCCAATAGAAAGTACTTATTTAGTTTAGTAATTCAACATTGTTTATTGTGATGCATAAAATCCAAAAAAACCCTGATGGGAAAATAATGAATACGCATATAGAAATTGAATGGATTTTATTAGTTCTTTAGTTCTAATAAGGTTCTAATAAGGTACCAATGATGGTAAATTAAGTACCAGTGATTGAAGGTTTGTACACATATACGATCGTGGGTCCCGACCCGCGGCGCACAATGTGTTTCGAATGAACATTTTGGCCGTGTGTAGGCACTTTATTTCCCAAAACGGACGTTCGGGCAACCGCTGCCCGAACGACCTGGTGGATCAACGAACGACCCCGACCGAACGCATACACATTCTCGCTGGAAACAGCCATTCGTCGCGTGTAGCGTGTAAATCAAGCGTGTGTACGAGCCTTTAGTCATTATTTGCTTTAAAGGGTAACTGTGGTATCCATACAAGTGTCCTATATTTGAAAGAACTCTCTTATACCTTTCAAACTAGCCTGGGATGATGTCTCTAGCTTCTCTTGTTCTTAAGGCTTGTAAAGTTACATTCAGACAGTCAGGATAAAAAAGTGACAGTCACACAATGTGCTGTGTAAGAAGTCCCACCCCTCAAAAAAGCAATATTCTATGAAACTAGCAGTAGGATACTACTGGGCATGCTTGTGCCTTATGCTTGGGGGAAGAGCAATGGTGCTGGTGATGTCACAGCTCACAGTGCTAGCTGGAAATACCACCCTTTATACTGCATAGATTGCAGCTAGACGCTTCATCCTGGAGTCGTTTTAAAGGTAGGAATGTACTCTTTTTAAAGGGCACCAGTATGTAGATCACCTTTACCCTTTAATTTGAGGGGGGAATGGGTCTTCTGTTGATATTGTATTGTAGTGATCTTATATACCGTATGTGATTTTATATGAGGTACAACTGGATACCAACAGAAAAATGTGTAGACTGCCGAGCATACTGATTATTTTAAAGAAGAAGGTAATCACAGTAGAAAAGAAAGAGAAAGATGAAGCTAATAGTACTTAGGAGTAGTCCAGTGAAATGTTTTTCTCTTTTTAAGAAAAGTATGGTATACATCAATGTCTATACTCAGGATTATCCATCTTCATAATCATGGGTGAAGGTTTAGGTTTGGCTACATCCAGCCTGTTTTGACAATCTGTAATGTTGGTAGGAATTTCTTTCCAGGAAGTGCCTTGAATGTTGGTTTGAAATGATGTATCAATGAAACCTGAAATTCATTTCTTTCCTAGGAATACAAGTCTGTTATTTATTTGTGGTAAATAAGTGTTCTCTTTTGGGGATAAAAGTAGAGGGACTCGCTTTTCTGGCTATTTGTTAGACTAAGTTTGCACTAGGCAACATACAAAGCAGGTAAAAAAATGTGCAGAATGTTTGAATAACCATGAAACTCCTAAATGGGCAATCAAGAAAGAGGTTTGTCTATGTTCTGCAGTGAAGACTGGACCCAGAGCAGTGAGGTCCTCTCAATTAAATGGACTATTAATTTCTACATTAAAGTAAGTGGATTGGATGACGATTTGTGGGGTGGAGGTGACTTGGTCTAATCAGCACACTAATCAGATGCTGATGCAGACCACATATTCTACACATTTACTAAAAATGGCCTTATACCAAAGCAATAAACGTAATGGCATTTACAATTTCTTTTACATGTTTTTTAAATGGCAAAGGATTTTGAAAAGAATGCAATTCATTTGAAATTCATACTTTTATAAACACTCTAAGGAGTACAAAGATGTTGAAGGAAAGGGGGTTAAATATACAATGGTATATAGGCATATAGCATATATATAACCAATCAGAAGTTATTGTTTAGTTGTGAATTAAAAAAAAAACAAAATGTACTTCTTACTGAGTTATTATTGGGTTACTTGAATGTTTAAACTCTTTGATAATCAACCAAATATATCCTCATAGCATAATGTTCTACCTACTAGACGAAGGTAGGTCTAAGGTAAGAGCTGTTCTCTTCCATTCTGCACTTTCCTATTGGATAATGATACACAGGGGTTATCTTTTTAGCTATCCTGTGATACCTAAATTATGTTGGCAGATTTAAATACCATGAATTCATGGGATTGTGTCCCTGTATAAGCAGAACGTTTGTATTCAGATCTACATAAATAGACCATCTACATATCAGGTCCATGAGACCTGCTTTCAGGTTGTCTGTATTTTGAACATTGCTACCATTATTTGTATGTTAAGGGTTTGGATTATAGTGTATCAAAACAGTTGTTTTATTGTTTTGTTTCAGTGTATGAAATAAAGTTTCAGTGGATGCGGGTCCCAAATTTCATGTTAAGAGTGCTAATTTAGGGAGGCTTGGGGCCTTCCTTGGCTTTTATAATCTTTTCTATGTAAAAAAGAGATCTAAGGCTAAAGTGATTTATTTAGCTGGAGAATGAAGTTATTAGTAATAATCGAGCTAAACAACAAGTTCAATACTGATTTTATTTCTTATATATTATATTATATTATATTGAACCCCCTAGCCTTTTGGTATTGCCAGATCCTATTTATCTAACTGCCTGTTAATGTAATTGTTTTATAGTTTGCATTGTTATTATTTTCATGACTTGATATTATTTATTGTTATTATTATATTATTATTATTTATTATTACAGTTGAAAATATATGAAATATGAATAGACTGGTGAATGTATTCTGAATAAAACAATACTCTTGACTTTATGGCCCTTCAACTAAAGCATTTTTAGAGAATCTAACAGAACAGCATCCCTTGTGGTCATAAGTAGGTTGGCAAGTTAATGTTTATTATATGGTCCAACTGCAGAGACTGTAATAGTTTGTATAAAATAAGATATACTATTCCAGTCTGTGTGACAGAGAATTCATTTTTTTAAACTTTTTTTTGCTGTCAGACATTTTACCCCCAGTTAAATACTTTTATACTGCAGGTGCAGAGATAATAATCTAATTTATTATAGTAAGCTCTTAACACACATTTTTTAATGAAATAAAATACATTTTTTAATGAAATAAAATAATTATTTACAGATAGAAATCATTGGGATCAGCAGTATTTGCCCTCTGACAAAGGACCGACCAATCTATAATTGTATTGGTAGGTTTATTGTAGTTGCGAGAGACAGATTAACAACAAAAACCCAGTTTGCAAATATCAGAGATTAACGTGCATTGTAATGAGTGAAAAAGTATTGGATCCCCTATCAACCAGCAAGATTTCAGACTCTCAGGGGTCTACGCTCTATGCAGGTAACAAGCTGAGAGTAGCATTCTTTGTAAGGGTGAGCTCCTAATCCCATGTTGTTTAACTACCTGTATAAATGACATCTGTCCACAGAAGCAGCCAATCAATGCGATTAAAACTAGCTACCCTGGCTAAGACCAAAGAGCTGTCCAAGAATGTCAGGGACAAGACTGAAGAATGTAGACCTACACAATTCGCAAATAGAAGAAATAAATAAAAACACATTCTCCCTTAGTTTGTGGCTCTGTGCAAGAACAAAGCGGTCTAGAACTACACAGGGTGAACTTGTCTCAGGGCAGCTTGGACTGTTTAAAGACCTGTCCTGTTTAACTGCTGTATGGTCTTAGCCACTGTGCTGCAGCGCTCAGGGTGTTGGCAATATTCTTATAGATTAGGCCATCTTTATGTAGAGCAACAATTCTTTTTTTCAGATCCTCAGAGTTTTCTTTACCATGAAGTGCCATGTTCAACTTGTAGTGACCAGTATGTGAGAGTTTGACATCAAATTAACACACCTTCTCCCCATTTACACCTGAAACCTTGTAACACTAACAAGTAACATGACACTGGGGAGGGACAATAGCTAATTGGGCACAATATGGACATTTTGAGGGGGCAGCAAATTTACACTGTTATGTATAAAAAGTATAATTGGACACACGCAGATAATTAAAATGTTTACTAATTCTCAATCTTAAAATAAAGATCCAATACAATACAGAATTGCCTGTATTGTATGGGATTATCATTATATTATCACACGTTTTAATGGTTAAATGGTTTGTGCCCTGTTTTAAAGTATCCCCTCCCAAGTTATTTTTTTTTAATTGTATACATTGCAACTCACAATCATTTTCTTTTAAAAAGTTTATCAGATATCAGGCTACACAGGTCTAGAACTTGTATGACAGCTCCTACAGTTGAAACAAGAAAGGCATGAATGCTTTAAAAGTCCTATGTGATTTCATTTGTTGCTGTTACTGGTGATACTTTATGTAGGGTTGAATAATGTCCTGTAATCACTGATAATAAATTATGCACCCATTCTTATAGAATAAATAGAGATTTGTGGGCTAATGTACTAAGGCTGGGTACACACCAGCAGATATTTGCTGGTGTGGGTCGGCCGGCCGCGAACAACCTTGATCGTTGGTATGTGTTGGTAAATTCCGATCGATCGTGTGGTTCCCTATGGGACCGCACAATTGATTGTTCCCATTTTTGCCCACGGCTGAATTTGCCGCTACCGACGAACATTTGTCCTGCTGAGCGCTCGCTTGGTCAGGACAAATAGTCCCTTCGTGTGTACCCAGCCTAAGAGGTACAAAACAACCTGCAGCCACCAATTGGGCTGTTATCTTACAGCAGTAAAAATGTTGCATCTGATTAGTTCTCTGTGATAAATGACCATATGTCGATGTAGATTTCTAGCAGGTATCACCAAAAAATGCCCAGACATAGGTGTACTATCACTATATCCCAGCAATGGGGAGTGACTTTACACAGGTGTTGTTAAAATGTGTTCTTCCTGAGGTACAGCTATTTGCTTTTCAAGTCCAGAATATCTACATTATATTCACCTGAAAAGAAAACATCACAGAGCAATACTACAAGGAACATATTTAATATAATTAATGGAAATACAAGTTTCTGTCCATTTTGAGGAACAAATAGTAATAGTAGGTTACTATAAATGACACAGAGACCTGGGGAATGGTCTGGGGAACCCGTATTTATTTACTTATTTTCGAAAGTTACTGAAATAGAGCGCTACTTTCGATGGTACCAATATTACAAATTCGAGGGTTGCCGAAACCAATCATTACTTTCATTTTGCTGTTTTGATTTTCGATTTTGATAATCATCTATATTCGATTTTGATCATTGTGTATTTATTTTATATATATAAAAATTTAGAAAATTCGGGTTCCGTGAAATCCGGGAGTTCCGAAAGTTTCATCGGGACTTCGAAACTGGGTTCTATTTCAACCCATATTACATCTCTACCCCTGTATGGCAGGCCTAAGAGATGGGTGAATTTATGATAACACATCACAATATTCTACTGTAGTCCTTATGGACCCTGTGCATATGGGAAGACAGTAGCAATAACAGTAAATGGCTAATGTAGATCAATGGGAGTTAAAAAATGTGGAATTTCCACCTAAAATGAAGGGATAAATAGCAATGGTAACTTACTGTGAATGGTCTTGGAAATGGTCTGGTATCAATGTCCAAAATCTTTAGAAAAACACCATCCAGTTTCAGGAAATGCAATTCCTGGAACTGGAACTGAAATTGGAATCGAGTCCATCTCTACTAAGCACCATTGCAACTGGTTCTCTAGTAGGTACTGGTAGATGGCATCTACATCCTTATAGGGATGTGGATTGATTATTGTTTGTTTTACAAATAGTTGTGTATGGATCGCCATATACATATATATCAAACATTGGTCTAAAGGGGGCAATATTAATAAATCCTGACTCTATTATGGTTTCTCCCAGCATCAATATCTTGGCATTAAGAGCAGCAGGAGATTGATAAGCTTAAGAGGAAGAAAGAGAGTGAAATGTCTGTAGTTGTAGCAGATATCAATCAGCAATGCTGGAATCAATGGATTATTGTGGTTTGTAACCATCTGATTTTCCACAAATAAAAAACACAAACAAGCAAGTTGAGTTCAAACGTAGGTTCAACCATAGTGGACTCAATGATTGGGTGCTTTTTCAGACAGCTTTTCTTATGCTATCTATATTGTACATTACAGAGCTTACAGTAAAATGCACCCAAATCATATTTGAGATGTTTCCTAAAGGTTAGTAACTGTTTGACTTGTTATTTTGCTCCTGGAAGTAGTGATCACATTCAATGGTATTTTGAAGGCCAAGCATTAGTTTCACAAAGACAATTTGGTATTGGATAAGTTGTTAAATAGTTTCTTTGCTATACAGGATCAGGGGGTTACTTTGGTCATAAATGATATATGTATGTATGTTTAATTTTATTTATATAGAGCCACTTGGTGCAAGCCATTATACAGATAAATTAAATAATTTACATAAACATACCAACATTTCACAGACAAAAAAGGGTACACTTGGACACGTCCCTAGCACCACCCAAACTCCTCCCACAGCACACCCCCCCAAAATTATATATGGCTCCGCTCCAAATCCTGATATTATCACCAATGATTTCTAAATGTAAAGAAATAGTTAAAAGTTATTGCTGAGTTGTAGATAGAGATAGATAGATAATAGATAAATAGAAGAGATAGATAAAAAGATGGATAAATGGATGATAGAAAGATGGATAGACAGATAGATAGACAGATTGATAGATAGATAATAGATAGATAGACAGATAGATAGATGGACAGATAATAGATAAATATATAGATAGAGAGACAGACAGATAGATAATAGATATAGACAGATCGATAGATAGATAGACAGATCAATAGATAGATAGATAGTCAGATCAATAGATAGATAGATAATAGAGAGATAATCGATAGATAGAGAGAGAGATAGATAGATAATACAGCAATTGAACTCTTTCTCTCTTTATCTATCTATATGTCTATCTTTCTATATGTCTATCTATCTCTGTATGGATCCTACAATATGAGATACATGACATTACACCAGGCAGTGTTATCTGTCCCCAGCCTTGCTCCTTCCTAACCCAGCAGCTCCTTCAGTCCATTACTTTTTAACACTCACTGTGTGTGCAGTTAAGTCAGGATGTCTGGATCTTGCATCCCCTCCCCATTTCTACCAGGACCCAGAGCCCCTCCGCCCGCCAAACTCACGGGAAGGTGAGGGAAAGGAAATTTCTGCTGACGGGGAGTAGGGAGGGGAGGAGTCAGAGTCCCGTAGCTGCAATGCTAGAGTGTGACCTAAGCGCTGCCTCTTAAAGTTAGTCAGCAACCCCTGCTCCGGTACAGTTATTGACAATCCGTTATGTGCCTTCTGCCCGGTACAGCACATTTAAAACTGGTACAATACCGGGCAAACCGGAACAGTTGGAGGGTATGCATAAATAAAGTTTCAAAAGTAAAAAAAAAAATTAAGGACCTGGAAAAGAGCATAGGCTACTTTACAACTTTAAAAAAAAGCCTCCGTACCCCCTTTGCTTCATCTATAATTGAATACATGTAAGAAGCACTTACTCTGATTTGTGTGTGTTGCTGCATGCTTTCAATCCAGCACACATTTTGTTTAGGCACAGTATCCCCCCTCCCTCTTCTAACCACTCCCACTTCCATCCGACCTGACTTTTCCCCCACAAACCAACTGTCCAGCCTGCACACAGCATACAGCATTCCAACTGTCAAAACTCTGTCACCATTCCAGCTACAGTAAAACTACTCACAGAAGAATAGTTTTTGATAGCAAGGAACTTGATTGACAGCTGAAATATAAGAAGTTTTAGATTGGGTATCTAAAGAAATAGGGGGATGATCAAAAAAAATGATAGTGGTGGTTGGGAAGAATTATAGTTTCCATTTATGGTTTAAAATAACCTATTTTTCGGTATAGATGCCCTTTAACGTAAATAAACCTGTGTGCTGCCATCTGGTGGTGAATCACGTAATCACCTAAGTTACAGTACAATGCTTTACTTCATTTTGTTCTGTTGTTGTCAATCAGAGTGCAGAGCTCCCCCCCCCCCCCCCCCCAGCCTGATTATAGATTCTAAGGGCATGCATGAGCATTTTAGTAGTGGAACGAGAGAGAAAAGGATGGATCTTGTCAGATCAGTAAGTTTAATCAGTGATTTTAAATAGGTCAGGTTTGATTTGAAAGGGTGTGGGTTTGTTGAATTTTGGATGCAGGTTTGGGTAGGATCTTTACAAAAACCGGGCAATGCCAGGTACTCTGCTAGTGTATATATGGATATGAGGCTTGAGAAAGGGACCTAGAAAGGTACCGAAACGTTGCCTACACAGTGATGTATTAAATAAAATATTTTGATGAAGAAATCCTGAGAGTGCGTTGAATCCACATACTTATCTATATGAATATTTGATCTACACAACAGAACCCAGGTGTGAAATTAGAGGGTGGTGGAGAGAGTGTCTGTGACTATACACTATTATATATATATATATATATATATATATATAACAAGTGTGCCTTGACATATTAGGAAAGAGATCCCTGCCCCTAAGAGCTTGACAACATAAAGATACAAGTAGGAGGAGGGATACAAAATGCTCAGACAGCTTACAATCAATAACAGTGCTGGTTTTTAGAAATGTAAGGTAACAGTTAAAATTTAAAAGTGCTAAAGAATGTCACCTGACAAAGTGAGAGAGGGAGACAGTTCCAAAGGTAGGGAGCAGCAAGAGAGATTGGTTTAAGAAGGGAGGAAGCAGTGTTCATTGGGGGTTGTGGAGAAAAGTTCCTTGTGAGAAGCGCAGGGTATGTCCAAGAACATAAGGGACCAAGAGGGAAGATAAGTAGAGAGGAGGTGCAGTAGAGTGAAGGGATTTAAAGGTTAAAAGAAATGATGAATGAATATTTAAAGGACAACTATACTGTAAAAATTTACTTTTTAAAAATCAAAAGCACCTGGGGCAAGGAGATAGGATTGATTATTCCCTCCTCCCAATATTGTTTTGTTGAGGAGCTACAGCGTATACAGTTTTCATTTGCCAGGTTATGGCCCTGGGCCATTCTATATTAAAGATAGTGCTGAAGCATTCAGGAAGACTGGCAGAAGCAGTTTTCTTCGTCCTGCTGCTCCTCATAGAAAGGATTTTAGGAGGTAATAAGCACCAATCCTACCTCCCTGCCTCAGTTACTTTTTATTTTAACGTTTTTTAAAAAAAACTTTATACGCACTATAGTTTCCCTTTAAATTCTTAGTAACACATGATACTAGCAATTACAGTATTATTTCTGTGTCATTTACTATCTTACATCTGACTGGAAATCCTACGGGTTAAGATTTCTGGCTATGGTTGTTGAAAATTGTATGTCCTGAAGAGTACAGAACAAATAATGCATTATTATTTTAGACATTATATAGATTCATAAATAACGGCAAGGCAGTTGGCTATACTAACTCAAACAACTTTACATTATCTGAAACTACAATTTGAGAGAAGTAAAATGGTGGTACTCACATATTTATCTGTGTTAGCTTTGTTATTAAATTATTAATGTTTAGTGAGTGGTCCTAATTGCCCCCACCCTCCCTTACTCACTGCCTTCTTGTAGTGTCTACGACACTTATAAGTTCTGCAAAGCCTCACCATGGACACAGCTCTGCTTACACCTCTACCTTCCCTCCCCCCTGCCTTCTTTTCTCTGCTGATTCTAATAATTGTTGCAGAAAGTGTGCTGGCAGGCAGCTAAAGATCCTAATAAGAGGTCATTAATGGGTCACGTATTATAATTTCTGCTCCTGGAGTGACAGGTCTTTCCCTGATTTAAAATGATGATTTCTCAGGATCTACAGCCCAGATTTAAATTCTGAAAAAAGTTTTGAAGCAGTGGGATATTGCTGTATTTAAAGGTATAATGTTTAGAGTATAGATACCCTTGAACATCCTACCATGTTGGGAGGTCAACTTTCTAATGTATAGCCATAACTCTTTCTTCTCTTGGATCTCTGCACTGACATATGCCCAGCTTATCCCTAAAAATGTCCCAGTGGTTACAAAATTCTCCTCCCTCTCCCTGACATTGTCTGACCCACGTAAAAACTCTCTGTGACATGGAATTAAGAAAAATACAAATATTTCATTGTATGGGCCCATTAGAATGCACTCTTAATATTATTTACATCTATGGCTTTTGCTTGTTTTTTTTAATTTCCTTTTTGCTTCCTATCTCCCAGCTTGACTTTAGATTCCCAGTGACCACCTTTTCTCCTACATTTCTTTTTTGAAAAGAAACTGTCCCCTTTTCCAGATCTTATATATATATATATAATACTTTTGTCTTCATCCTTGTAGAACAATTCACTGTACAGTCCCGTTATCTGGGTTGGTTCTTTTCATAATGTTATCCAAGCTCCTTTGCTAAATGTTATCCCACTAACAAGCATTTCTACTCCCCTTTTGTCATTGATTTATGTTTCTCATACTCTTCCCCATAGAGAGTTTGTGATTATTAACCAATATTCCACCTCACAATGCCTTCTCTTATATCATGTCTTACATTGAAGACGTGACAGTTGGGAAATCAACATGTAAGTATCTTGGATACTGCTGGTGATTTGTGTAGATCAACTGGTTATTTACAGTAGATATTGTTAATGTACAGTATATTAGTGCCACCTAGGCTTTCAAATGTTAAATAAAATCTGATTGGTTGGGGCAAAATTAGCACCATTTTAAACGATAAGAACTTTTACTGAATCTCCCTGAAAGTATTTGTTTAGTTCTGATGGGTTTCTTCAGTACCTTTTACAGAGGGTTCTGTAGTCACATGACCAATGAGATCTCTACCCCCTACCTCCCCTAACTACTGGGTGACTTGTCCACAACCTCTCTCACAGTAGTTGAGAGCAAGAAGATTGCAGAAACCAGGAAATGCCTGCAGAATTACAGATGATTTCACCACGATTCTTCTTATTTTAGTTGTAGACCTGTGCTACTGTAGTTATGAATTTTATAATAGTATATGCTGGCTTATTTATATTTTAGTTTTTTGTGTACATATATAAGATTTCAATGTATGCATTAATACCAGAGGCATAACTACTGGGGTACCTTACACTACAGAAAAGCAGTTTATAGGTAGGGGATGAGGCAGCCATTAAGGGGTCCAGAGGAAGGGAGGGGGGAGGGCTCCCCTGTACATACCAGAGTCCTCCAGGAGGACAAGGAAGAAGCAAGGACCAGATGGCACACAGACAGCTCCTACTCTTCAGTTTCCTGGGCTTTGGACAGGCATTGCAGGAGAACCAGTAAGGTTTTTTTAACACTATTCAGCGGGGCCAGTAGTGGGTTAAAATTTAGTTTTGGGGGTAGACATGCCCTTTAATTAGCAGAAAGAGCCCTAGTCTACTTATTTGCATTCAAAATCTTAAAGCAATAGTTCACTCGAACAGTGAACTATTCCTTTAATGTATTGATTGAAGCCCGGGAGGTTAAGGAGCTATGCCTTACCTCCCTTTCTTCCATTAGTTTAAACAGGAGCCAGGGACAAAGGTAAGTATATTTACCTTTCGCACAATCCACCGCTGAAGAGATTCATTATCGCACCTGCGAGCTATAAAGGATTAGATCGGTGCTTTAGGTAACCCAGTAAACCCCCTTTCATTTCAATACCTTGCATATAATGGGTTAATCTTCATGCCACCACTACTACTTCTAATATAGAATTTTGCTTTTTCCGTTGCTGCCCCCCCCAATTGTTCTTTGATGCACTTCCGCTGCTGTGTCATAACACCCCACTTGTCTCCATTGTACATATGATTGCAGTTATGGTACAAAAATAGAAATGTAATTGCAATGATGGGCAGGCTGCTGATATCCATGGCGTTTAGAATAGAGGATGCATTATCGTCAAATAGATCTTTGGGGGAAAAATGTTTTTAATATTTTTATGCAGAAGCAAAATGACTACAACAATGCATCAAAACAATAAGTCCGGCCAATCGATCCGGCTCTGTCAGGGAAGGGAAGTGGGATGCAAATCCCTAATCCCACAAGTCTATATCATTCTAACCATTATACTGGTCATGCCTGTGATCTTGTGCTCAGCAACTCATGGTTACAGTAGCACCAAAGCAATGTAGGCAGGGGCGTAATTACCAGGGGAGCAACCACAGGTGGGGGCTTGGAGCCAAGGGGGGCCCATCTCCTTATTTTTCCTTTGACAGATATAACCTACTCCCAGAAAACCACAGTGGATGAAGCCCAGGTAGGGGCCCCAATAAAATTTTGCTTGGGGGCCCAGTGATTCCTAGTTACGCCACTGAACGTAACCATAGTATAGCAGTTAAAATGCGGATCTTTAATTCTACAACAGCTGCAGTGAAATCCGGAGTTCGTTATTAATACTGTAGGTTTTATTTCCTATGCTCAGGTGTATGGTAAAAAGGAGTTAAAATCGAGCAATCTCTGCACACTGTAGTAATAAAGCAGCACGTAATTAAATTGGTGTTACCTAAGGTCACTGGGTTTTTCCTTTAATATGTATGTCGATAGAAAGGTCCTACCCCCCAGCGCTATTGCATTTCTAGTAACAGACAAAATGATTTATTGTTTCAAGACTCTAGAAAGGGTTAAAACAAGAGCAACGCAAGGGGAAAACTAAGAGACAGAGAGGAGAATCTGGAAAGGGGATTCTGGGCTTTTCTTTCCTCTTTGATAAATAAGGAATTTCACACCAAAATAAAACATTTTATAAAGAAATATTTAACCCAATGCTTATTTGAGTTTAGCGTCCATTCCAATCTTCCTATACAGGGAATAGTGGTTTTGTAAATTTTATGAAATTCAATTGCAAAACAGCAATCTGGTGTAATGTTAGCGTAAATTGATAAAAAAAATTTAACTTCCACCGGTTACTGTTTAATTTTATATGTATTTAAGTTGAAAGATTAAACAGTAAAAAGCTGGGGGGAAATAATTGTAAATTGTTAAGCTTCAAGCACAGGAAGCAGTCAGGACAAGTTCCTTGGTGTCATTGGATATGATGCATAATGGCTGCTGATGTCATCAACATTGTATATTTCCGATTTGCCATTTAATGAGCTTGTTGCAGATCATTTGCAATAAAATCATATCAGACAAGGAAAACATTTGTTTAGTACCATGTAGGGGCTAAATTTAAATGTAAACATTTATCAAACAGTTATCAGCCCACAACCCCAACTGCTATTTTATTACATGCATTTGTAACCGAATATGTAAATAAAAGTTCTGTTCCTCCTCACCTCTGCACTAAGAGCTTTTTATATGCTTGGGCATACGCAGAGGAGGTAGCAGGTGAAACAGCTCTCAATCACTGTTTGATGTCAACAGTCACAGCCTTAATTGACAGCATGGAGGGAGGAGCCAGTTTACTCCAGAATAGGAATTTCAAGCCCCAATCTAAAAAACTGAAAGATTGCAAGCCGACAGTGTTTTAAAGCTCCCTCCATATCCGTTTATTAATAAATAAGATAGTTGGTCGCAAAATAATGGGCACGTCATTAAAGGATCATTATCGGAAAACTCAGATAATGATCCTTTATAAATACTATTGTTTGATATTGCTTTAAATGAGATGCAACAGTATATATTATCATATTATGGGAATGGGAATTGAATGCACAAGAGAACCACACACTATAAGTTACATTATTTTTGATCTGTGCTATCACCTGTAGAAATGCGAAATAATCCCATTGTATTTTACCTTGACATAGAGATAGAAACAATCCATTATTCAAGGGTGTCTGAATAAAAGGGACGGTAAATTTGTTTTGTTTCCTTTTCTCTCTCCACAATATAGGATGTGTATATATGAACCCTTAGGAACACATGTAGATTAAATGCTAGGTTTATCTTTGTTCTTACCTAACCTGCAGGGAGCCTTTGGGGTAGTGACTTTGCAACAGACACCCCGTTGCTTGTGGTGACCTACTTACATAGATTTCATAATGTTACCGGTTTAACATGTATTTAACTGAACCGTAAGCCTAGGAACTAGTGAAATGTCTCCTCTACCTAAGGTCTTGTGCTACAGCTATAGTGATTTATTTAAAGGGTATCTCCACTCGTATTTTTAAGATTTGGGAATCCAGTTCTATTGAAAAACGGGAGGTAAAGGAGCTGTGCCTTACCTTCCGTTCTTCAATAGAACTGGAGTCCCAAATCTTAAAAATACTAGTGGAGATACCCTTTAATCTTCTACATATCTCATTGGCCCAGAATTGGTTAAAAGGACTATAGCTAAAATATAAATTATCTTGCATTCTTTCTGTAATCTTAAAGGGCATGTCCAGCCTTAAAGGCCATGTTCACCCCAAAACTAAAATTTACGCAGTACTGGCCCCACTGTGTAGTTTACAAAAACCCTTAACTTGCATCTCTGCTCTTTATGGTTTTCCTGCAGTGGTTATCCGATTCAAGGAAACTGAAGAGTAGGAGGTGTCTTCCTGTTGAAATGGTTTCTGACTCCTCCTTGTCCTCTGAGAGGACAGTTGCATGTGCAGGGGAGTCCTTTCCCCCCTTCCTCCCACCCCCCGGATCCCTTTATTGCTTCCCTTCACCTAGCTTAAAATCCTTTTGATATATTGTACCTCTTCCTTGCCCACCCCCAACCTAGATCTGTTATAAGAGCTTCTGAATCAAACTTACAGCCCTTCGATCCCGCGGCTGTCTTCATAGCCGGCAGTCGCGTCCAGACCCTCTCTGGTGCTTCTGTAGAATCTTTTATTAAAGATCTAACTCGGAGGTTGGGGGTGGGCAAGGGAAAGGTACAATATATCAAAAGTTTTAATTTAGGGTGGAGATGCCCTTTAAAATAATTTTTTATATTTATGTCCAGATACCCCCCAGATTCCATTTTTGCATTATTTAAAAGTTCCAAAGATGCCCCTGAAGAACCTGACCCTGTCCCTCAGGATTTGTGGTTAGCTAAACATAAATATAAAAATATACTGTATTTGGAGGCTTTTAAAAAAAAAAAAATGCCAGAGTGGGCCAGTGGACCACATATGCAGTTGCACATGCTCAATTAATTCTCTAGCTCCCCTCCTTCTTACCCCTGCTTGTGGCATCTCTGTAAGTGAGGTCAAACATTTACACATTGTTAATTACTGCTGGGAAGGAGAGCTAAAAAAATCAAAAAACATCATAAACAGAACTACAGATGATTTTTGGCAATGGTGACAGTTGCAGCTATCTGATAGTTAAGAATTATAATATTAATTTAGTATTCACAAATGTTTATAGGAGAATTCTTTTTGGCTCCTTGCACAGCTATTGTCACTGACAATTCTCTTATCTGTCATTGGAGAACATGTGTTAATGAAGGATGGGGAGGAGCTTGAAAACTGTTAATGTTAGAAAACAGTTACTGCACAAGTATAATTCTCCTTTAGTTTTCAATTAATTCAGGCATCCCACCCCTTCCGGGAGTCGCGAGACCCCCTCAAACTCCTGCGACCCAAACCTACCTGAGAGTCCGCCTCCGGAACGCCTAATATTAATTTAGTATTCACATATGTTTAAAGGAGAATTCTTTTTGGCTCCTTGCACATCTATTGTCACTGACAATTCTCCTATCTGTCATTAGAGAACATGTGTTAATGAAGGATGGGGAGGAGCTTGAAAACTGTTAATGTTAGAAAACAGTTACTGCACAAGTATAATTCTCCTTTAATTTTCAATTAATTCAGGCATCCCACCCCTTCCAGGAGTCGCGGGAGTCTCCTGGATTTTGGGGTGGTCTCCCGCACCCCCGCGACCCAAACCTACCTGAGAGTCCGCCTCCCGAACGCCTTCTTTCTTCTGGCCATGCCTCCTATGTGACGTGAATGACGTCACACGGGCCAGTTACGCCCCTAGCCACGCCTCTAACATGACGTAAGTTACGTCACGTTAGAGGCGTGGCTAGGGGTGTAACTGGCGCCTCCCCTAACTCCGCCCCCACCCCTTTAGTGACGTCACGTCACTCGGCCACGTCTCCTCCCCACCCTGCCCGGAAGCCAGGTTCGGCAGGGTGGGATGTCTGTTAATTGAATATACATTGTTTGGAACAAGAAGTGAGTAACGGACGGTTTTAATATAAGCTTTAAGTGTAATGCCGCTGTGACTCTTAGAAACTGTAGTCACATCAAATCGTTATTCAAATGCGAGTGTTCCTGTATTCTGTTGTATGTAGGTCTGCTGATATTATTATATGATAGCTATCACTCATTTATTAACCAGTGTAGCTGGCTAGTTTTATTTGAAGCAATAAGATAGGTTTGCACAAAGGTTGCTAAAATTGTTAAAGGGCAACTGTGGTCTCTGAACAAGTAAGAGATAAATAAAAGCCTGCAGCGTTTCCTTTAAAATGAGCCCTAGATCACATCTCTGGCTGCAGTCTGTGATAAATAATATTGTGGAAAAGGTTCAAACTTCCTGCTTCCAGTAGAATCACCTGACGGTTCTGTTCCTCTCCTGTCCCCATAGTCTGAGCATGCTCAGTTTAGACTTAATGCTAGGAAAAAACAGGAAGCACCTGCATAAACCTAATAGTTCACAAGTTTTCCTGAGATGTTAATTCCCCTGTAAATGTGGTTTGCGCTTTTTAATCTTATGTTGAGTTTGTTGAATTTGAGGGTTACCATAACCGAACGATACTTTCGAGGGTTACCGAAAATGAACGATACTTTTGAGGGTTACCGAAAACTAAAAATACTTTCGAGGGTTAGCGAACATAACATTCTAGGGTTAGCGAACGGCCCATAAATTCAGTTATTATCGAATAATTATCGAAAATACAGTCGCGAGTCCGGAAAAACATCTAGTTCAAACCTTAAATAGTTTAAATAGTGCGAGTTTGTCCAAACTCATAAAGTTTTGTCACAGTTTTGTGTCCATCTTTAATCAATGCCCAAAATCTTTATGCGCTTCCTGTTTTAGTATTCTAATTAGTATTTTTCAGATAGAAAATTTCTAGAAATTACCAACATTTTCGATTTTTGCATTTGGAAAATTCTCATTCGTTCAAAAATTATCGAAACCAGGAAAAGTTATAAATCCACCGTGTTCTGGTCAATGTCTAGTAACTATGATTTTCATTGAGAAGATGTTCCCCTTTTGTTCTGATTTTATTCTGACTGGAATTATTGGAGATCTAATTAAACCACAGATTTAATTGGCTGCTATAGATAAAAGTAAAGGGAAGGGATTTTTGGAATCTCTCTGTAATGTAAAGAAAACCCAATAGCAAATCTTATCCAATGTCAGGTGGTTATAGTAGTTATAGTTATATATAGTTATTGTAGTGTCGTAGTTATAGTATTGTGTTGCTCTGTTTATTTACCACTTTTGCACTTTAATGTGACTACATGGAGATATGGAGATTTGCTGCATTTTTAGTCAATGGTCACCTAAAAATAAATAACCTTGTGCATTATAATGTATATTTTACAATATAGAATACTGATTAAGCTTTGCTAACCCAAGATTCCATTATATATTCTATCAGGGAGGTGTAATAAAAGTTCTTATCGTTAAAAATGGTGTTAAGTTTGCCCAAACCAATCAGATGTTAGCTTTCAAATGTTAAATAAGATCTGATTGGTTGGGGCAAAATTGGCACCATTTTTAACGATAAGAACTTTTATTACATCTCCCTGTATGTATCCTTCTCAGTAATAAAGTAACCATAGCAGTAATGGGTACTGGAAAACATGATAAAGTTTAAATGGTCTCTATCTATGGCTGCTGACTGATTCCATTTGTCTGTGTTTAATAAGATGCATAAATGTATGATTTTTTTTATGGGATTTTTCTCATTCATGCCCTGCTGACATTACAATGTGGCTAATAATATTTTCCAATAGAGGATTTTTAAATATAACTTAATCCTTATAGGAGAACTAAACTTATTTTATTTAATCCTTTCTCTAATATGAAAGCATTTACCCCAGCACCCTTATACATTGTAAGATTCTTCTCTAGTAAGCTGTATTTAGTACATGTAAGTAATAGATTCTGTAACTAAGAAGGCTTCAGCCAATGCAGTCATCAAAAAGCCACACATCCTGACCCCAGTATTCACAGTATTCACTGTCTCTATGCACTGTCTCTATGTATTTTCTATACAAATGTCTCCACACCAATATGGAAGTCCCTGGTGCTTTTTACCCTGCATTTTATTTACCATCCAGTGTGAATTACAGCCTTCCTTGGGCAATGCAAAATTCAGCTCTTTTTTCAGGTACTTTTTTTTTTTAATTATGTTCCTAGCAAAAGATAAAAAATTACAATTAGTAGTGCTCTACATAGTATGTCTTGTTGGTTAGGGTTAAACATTTAGCAAGACATGAGGTTGCAGGTTCAATTCCCTAGAATAATTTTTAATTTTTACTGAAATGTTGAAGTGTTTTTTTTTTTTACATCAATGCTAGCTAAGAAATACACTGCAAAGATTACTTTTCTTTTATGCATGAATAGCAAAGGATTATATCATTGTTATGACTGGTGCATTGAATGTGTTTGAAAAAAAACAAACAAACAAACGGAATTCCCTGTTCAGTGTGAGGGCGCTGTTATATGAATGGCTGTTGGCTTCTAGGAAGCAATACTGCAACTTGTTTTGTTTTGATCTGTGGAACACCAACAGAGCATGTGAAGTTTACCAATAAAGTAACTTTGTGCACTTTAAATTGTAGAACAGGTGGGCTTCTCTTAGAATCATAGCTGATCTTAGTAATTCAAGGTCTACTGAGCAATGATCACATGCTCCTATATATCTCTTCTTCTGGCCCCCATTACCGACAAGGACAGGAGTCTGTAGCTATAGGCTATCAAGTTAGTCTGAACCATTTTTTTTTTATTAATGATATGTTGATGGTTCTGTTCAGTAGCAAACTCATGATGAGGTTGTGTACCTCTGACAACTCTTTGACACTGGCATCATTCATCAAAGTGACATATAATAAACATAAGTCTACAGTCATATTCATTTAATCTTATAATTTTAAGTATATCAGAGAATATGATGGATTACATGACTGGGATGATTGGAACATTGTATACAGAAGTAATTCCAGAGCGCTCTGCATTATTTACAGTTAATACACGGGTCCAATAAAATATTGAGCATTTTTTTTTGCAGTAAGTATATAAAAAAAATTGAATACATTTAGTTTGCCCTTGTAAAACCTGCATGGTAGGTCATTTAAATATGCAAGCCCCTCTATCTATATTAGTTCTAATAGATATCAGTTTTCCATCTGATTTATCATCACAATGTATTTTTGTTACAAGCAGTTCAGCTGATCAGTGATCTTACAGGACGTCCAATAGAGCTGACCTTCAGTTTAGTGTCAAAAAGCTTTGCGCAGTATGCAAAGGTTTACAGCAATGACATTGGGTACGTTACAGCAAGAATGTCCTTCAAATAATAACACTGGTATTTATCTGGTATTTCCTGCATCCTTTAAGAGGTGAAAATCATGATAGGGATCTATTACCACTCGTGTAATTTACACATGTTTTGGGGACCTGGCTGTCAAACCAGATCCTATCATGGCCCCCGATATGTCTTCCCATGTTTCTTCCATGGATTCCATTCTTGTTTTTGGCAAAACCCAGTAAATGTCAATGGCTTCCCTGATATTCGTATGCATGAGTTCTAAACTGCTGACAGTCCTTGGAGGGCTGACTTACTGACATTAAATTTATTAGCATTGATTTGTGAAAAATCCTATATGGTGGCATTTCTTGTTTATTTTTCTATAGGTGAAACAGAATTTTCTCATTGTGTCAGGTCGGATTCTATCCCTATGAGAGTCTACAAAAGTTGAGCTTTATCAGTAATTCAGTCCCTATATAAAATGCATTTTACTTGAAACTCTCCTAATTTAAAGATTTCTCGGTCTAATTTCTAACAGTGCTGCTAGATTTGTGTGTCGCTCACTATCGGAAAGTTAAGCGCTCTCGCATATACCTTGCAGAATCCCATTTCATCGAGTTATATAACGTAGCGGGGTCCGCCAGAGTGACCTTTTCTACATTATTCTTTTTGCTATAGAATTTTCTTTTCTCCTTTGTTATATTTGGCCTTTTTTGTGGTTGTCTGTAGTTAGAAGGAGTATATCATTTTTTCTCTTTAATTTTTCCCCCTCGCTACTAGATTTGCCAGTATTAGACTTTAGGACGGTAATGTAATGACAAATGGTATATTTTTGGAATCAGTTGAAATGTCCATGACAATTATTCTTATCATATTTCTTTGGTTGTAAATTGTTTTTTGGCATTGAATCGTTCAGATGGGATGGCTTGGTGGCTCAGTTCAGACATTTTTCTTTGACATTACCAATATAATCCAACTGGAATTAGACCATAATGAGGTCTACAGAATCTTTAGCAGAGGAAAGGACCACTGCAGCTCCCATTAGTGTTGTGTACATTTAAAGGGACACGAGACTGACAGATTTTTAACTCCTCCCACAGTCTGCGCTCTGCTTTACTAAAATATTCTTGTCTTTGTGAGAGATAGGAGGAGTGTGTGGGAATGCTCTGTGCATGCAAACAGATATTTGCAATTTATTGTGTATTTATGGGGAAGAATATGGAAGACATACACTATAACCGATTTCTCCTTTAAAGGAAAAGTTCATACTAAAACACAATTTTTCTGATTTGCAGCTCAGCAACTGTATTGCCTGTCTTTTCTAAGTAACTCTCATTAGCTTTAGGTCCTCCAGAATGCCATCTACGGCCTGCACAATCCATTGTAAATGCTCCTTTACTTACAAAAAGGCAGATTTGCACCAGTGCATTTACCATAGCAACCAGCAATTAACTCCGCTCGGGTCTTCTGCACATAGCTATACACACGTTTAATCAAACTCTCATTTACAGCAGTGACAAACTGATTTCTGTGATGTCATGCGTTGGATTTTCTTATTTTTTTTCTTACATGTTCCAGTGACTACATCATCAAAGAAAAGACTGTCCTGTTACAGAAGAAAGACAGTGAAGGATTTGGCTTTGTGTTGAGAGGAGCAAAGGGTAAGACATCTCTTATAATTAGCAAGGGGAACCTTAACACGTCTCCGCACGGTTAGAACTAGATTGAGCTCTGTAGTTCCTCTGTAGCGCAAAGGCGAGATTCCCTTTAACAAGTACAAACGACCAAGATTAAGCCGATTTAATAGAAGATGTGAAGGATCACATCTGTATTATGCCTTAGAGAATGGGAGCCAAACTTAAGCCGTACATTGCGTGGATGGTGATTGAGGACGGCCCTGGTTTTAGATCAATCACGCCAATGTTGTGTAATGTAGGACAAATACTGTGATTCCCCCCTAGAAGTGATTAGAGGAAGGGACTATTTTTCTTGCCGCCACTTCATTGAGTCGAAGAAGCGAGTAGCAGGCAGCATCATAAATATTAAAAGACAAAAACTCTGCATTGGAGATTTTTCCTTTTTGTTTTGTGCTAATCGGGGAGATTAATATATTTTCCAGAAAACTGAATCCTACGTACAAATAGATGTGCTGCTTTTTTTGTGTTTTATCTTTATATTCGCAACAAAAAACTTTAAATGAGAACTAAACCTAAAATACAAAGGCAGCTCCACAGACTCTATAACTGTCACTTTTGACTCTCACCTCAGAATTCAGCCTCTTAGTGTAGAAATCATTTATAGAACATTTTTTAGTACTGGCAATCTATGATGTCACGTGTGGCTTCTAGTGTTGCCTCTTCCTGGTGGTCCTGGACACAAAACTCCTTCTGCACATGCTAATTAGCTACCTTGTGTTTGTTTCCCACTCCCCTTATGCTAAGCTGCATATAAGAGTTGAACTCAGAGTCTCCACCTGCCAGTGTCTCCCAGCCAATCATCAGAGATAGCAGTGAATATTATTAGCAGATTTTCCTGCTCAAACAGAGTGGGGGAAGGTGTTAACCCTTTTCATATGTATTTAGGAGGCAACTTGTTAACCCTTTATATTTGTGAGCATTTCTGCAAGACTGTGTGTTTGTGTTTATTTCTGCACTCTACCATTTATATTAGTGTGTGTATTGCTGCAATGTACATTTAGGGCAAATCGCACACAATTAATAAGTGTTTGCACTTCTCACAGGCAGCCCTCCTGCTGCATTAATTTTATAGAACATGTTTGCGTTCCCAATAATAGTGCCCCTTTAATTGGCATTCCCTCCTATAATTCCTATTAATATGTACATTTATATAAATAACATGGTGCAGAGCTGCAAGTGGCATACCCAACATTCCCCTTTAATACATACACTTATAGAAACAACATGGTGCAGTGCTGCAGGTGGAGAATAATAAAATGACCCTTATCTTATATCTGTTGTATTCAATTAGATCAACTGGACTTGAAATGTAGTTCTTGAAGATATAGTACTCGGTGTAGAAGAAACTATGGTGTCCTATGATGTGACATCTCTCTTCACTTGTATACCCACCAAGGAGGCTGTTGACATGGTGAGAAAACGGCTGGGCCAAGACAGCACTCTTACCAGCAGAACTGATCTCAACCCAGAACAGGTGTGTCCCTTGTTGGACTTGTGCCTGAATACCACCTATTTCAAATACAGGGATAAGTTCTATAAGCAAAAACATGGATGTGCTATGGGATCTCCAGTTTCACCCATTGTGGCCAACCTTTACATGGAGGGGGTAGAAACACAGGCGCTTAATACCTTTAAGGGCATAGCACCCAGCCACTGGTTCAGATATGTTGATGACACCTGGGTTAAAATCCACCAGAAGGAAGTAAAAGCTTTCACAGAACACATTAATGCGGTGGACCAAAACATTAAATTCACAAGGGAAGAGGTACAAAACAACAAACTGGCTTTCTTGGACTGCTTGGTAGAAGTTAAGGAAAATGGTAAACTGGAAGTAGAGGTTTACAGAAAACCAACACACACAGATCAGTATTTGATGTTTGACTCCCACCACCCTTTAGATCACAAGCTGGGGGTCATCAGAACCCTGCAACACAGAGCCGACAACATCCCCACTAGCACAGAGGCGAAGGCTAAAGAAATGAAACATCTCAGAGGAGCCCTTAAAACTTGTGGATATCCAGACTGGGCCTTTGTCAAAAGAAGTAGAAGGAAAGAAAAGAACACGAATAACAACAGTGAAGGGGAAAAGCAAGACAGGAGGAAGAACATGGTCATCCCATATGTAGCAGGGGTCTCCGAGAAATTAAGAAGAATTTTCAAAAAACATCGTATCCCTGTCTGCTTTAAACCGAACAACACACTGAGGCAGCAATTGGTACATCCGAAAGACCCAATACCAAAACACAAGAAAAGCGACATCATATATGCAGTGCAGTGCAGTGAAGAATGCTCTGATTTGTATGTGGGGGAGACCAAACAGCAACTGCATCAACGTATGGCCCAGCACAGAAGAGCCAATTCCTCGGGTCAGGACTCAGCCGTGTATCTGCATCTTAAGGATAAAGGACATACCTTTGAAGATTGTAATGTTAACATACTGGCGAAGGAACGTGACTGGTTCAAGAGAGGTGTTAAGGAGGCCATTTATGTGAAAATAAAGAAACCAAGCCTAAATAGAGGTGGGGGGGTTCGACACCAACTGTCTGCCATGTACAATGCTGTTTTAACACCTTACTCTGGGCGTTCCTATAACACCTCTTATCCACTATCTAATCACACCCTTAACACCTGGCTGTGATATGCTAATTGGGATTTTCCAGGGTACATAATTGCCACAGATTCTTGTACAAGTCATTCTGAATTGAGAAAGCCAGTCGGATGACTAGCGAAACGTCTTCAAGAACTACATTTCAAGTCCAGTTGATCTAATTGAATACAACAGATATACCATGACCTGGATGAATGAGAACCTTCACAAAGACCCTTATCTTAGCACAGCTTTGTGCAATGCATTTCTCTGTGCAATGCATTTCTCCGTGTAATGCATTTCTAAGCTTAGCTTTGTACTACAGTTTGTTGTTTTTATGCAGACAGCTGAATCAAAAAACACACTCTTCCTACCCTCCAACATTCCCTTTAATAAGGTACACTGATGAGAAAAGCATTGCACAGAGCTGTGCTAAGATTAGGTTCACTTCACTATCCTCCCCCTACAGTTCTGCACCATGTGGTTCCTATAAAAACACACCCTTCCTACCCACCACTAATATTGCTGCAGCTGACAGGGAGAGCTAGAGACCTTCACACTACAGGCCATCCTTATGAAGGTGTGGTATCGCCTTCTTTAGCGAACGTTATGGCGATTGTTAATTTATGATAGCTATTTGAAATCTTGTAAATGTATGATAGCGAACCTTAATCTACAACTGCCCGTAGAATATCATTACGGTAGTTTACAGCATGGTATACTACTGCCACGGTCGTACAGTAACGAAAACCTGCGGTATCGCAAGTTTTTAAATATGGCCCTCCAACACTTAAACAATATATTGCAGATGAAGCATACAAAGACACAGGTCAGTAACTGTGAATAGTGCAGGTTTATTGCATAACATGCATGCTACATGTTTCTGACCCACTTGTCCTTCCTCAAGTGCTTGAGTGGGCCTTAAACACGTAGCACGCATGTTTTGCAATAAACTTGCAATATCACAGCTACAGACCTGTGTCTTTGTATGTTTCACCTGCAATTTATTGTTATATATCAGGATTTGGTGGAGTGAAAGCCGTAGGTGAGATATTCATTATTTCAGATCCGGACACACTAGATACCCAGACCTATATACATCGCACTACAACACTGCTACTAGGAAAGTGTTAATTAGCTGCACCACCAATTTGGATATTGAATGACTTTTGCCTTGATTTTGTAATCAAGGCAAAAGTACTGGCAGGCAAGGGAAAATGTCAGCTTCAGATTTGGGGAACAAACAGAACTTAAAATGAGCTCATAGAGGTAAAGAAAAGGCCCCTGAGTGGAATCATCCATGGTGAGAAGGATGTTGAGGCAAGTACTTTCTAACTTAAACTTTGATTTTTTTGGGGTTTAGTTCTCCTTTAAGTAAAGGTTTTTATGATCCATAAACTATATAAATGTTGGTAATGGTTGGCCAGTGGCCAGTTGTAGATCAAATTAAATTGTTTCTTTTGTCTGGAGCAACCAATTGGATGCTATCTAACTGCAGTAACCAAGTAAATTACTAACATCTGATTGGTTGCGGCAAATTAATAGCACAGGCAAACATTTGTGCCTCTTATGTCCAAGGAAGGTGTTTGATTGGACAAACACACACACCATGCGACAGATTTTAAGTCAAAGAACAACCAAGCACTACAATACATTTTCCCTGACTCCTCACTATAAGAAACCCTTTTGTTACTTTCTCTTTTGATTTTACTTCCCTCTCCCTTTAGAAACGGGAAATACTAAGTGGTTGATTGGAAAATTCACTTTTCAATGTTCCTCAGGAAATCAAACTGAGCATGCCTGACTTCACTGAGCTGGTGGTGGGGCATTAACTATTTTGCTTTTTCTGCCAAAAGGTTTTAGCAAGTGGCACATTTAAAATTAGCATCTTCTTGGATTGAACACTTGTAGGCAAGCAGAAGTTGCACGAACTTGTACACAATAAATAATTAATCCACACAATAAATAACTAATCTTTTAACTTGACCTTCTACAGCACAAACCCCAATTGAAGAGTTCACTCCAACGCCAGCATTCCCAGCCTTGCAGTATCTGGAAAGTGTGGATGAAGGAGGTGTGGCCTGGAGGGCAGGTCTGAGAATGGGAGACTTTTTAATCGAGGTAGGTTATCTAGACTAACGGATAATGGTGGCATGGTTCCATTTCAAGGTTAAAGAAAATTGTGATTTAATAACAAATTAGGTTCTGGTAATCCCACACGTAATAAGGGTCCACATTTTTTTTAGCTTTAAAATAAAAACAAACTTACCTAAATATATCAGTTTGTTTTGATGTTTCTCTCTTTTTTCCCAAGCTCCTCTGCTGCTGGTAAAATGTTTTGGCCATCTAAATCATCACTTGGCATCAGCTTGCTAGGCTTAATAATTTGGTTGACATCACCAGCTGTAGAAAAAATAGGAAGCAAAGCAGAGGTGTTAGTTTATGGTGTTTGTTAGCGCTTTTAACCTTGAAGGTAAAATCTCATTTCAAACACTGTAAATAGTATTAAATGAGAACTAAACCCAAATTTTTACACTACAGAATCTGAACATATACCCTATAAAAACACCAATAAACTGTAAAATAGCAATACAGTAAATAGCATTAAACTAAATGTTACCACTTGAAGAACTGGATGAATTAACTGTGTCATATGCTTCCCTTGCCTATTCTGTCCTGTAAAAGGATTGGCTAGAGGCTTCTAGTGGGTGTGACCAACTGAACCAGTTGTAAAAAGTTCGGACTGAGCATGTGTAAAGTCCATAATGGTCAATGACCACAGTGTGTTATACTGGGACACTGGGAAATAAGACACAAACCTCATGTTAGAAAGTTACATTTCTCAACAACCATATTAAAATGAGAGGTGAGACACTGGTTACTGTTTTTATATCAAGGAGACCTACCATCTAATTCAATGTTGTTATGAGGCTTTAGTTGTCCTTAAGAAACTAGTCACATGTAACCTCACAGTCCCCTTTAAATAAAAGTCTATAGACTTTTATGCAGTGAAACAGGCATCACATAGGCTCTTCCATATCAGGTTTTACATAATACTTACATTCCAGGGTTGGTGTTAAAAGATATGTACACTGGGAAATTTGTTTTTTTTTTAAATTGCCCATTACTGGAAACTATAATTCTTCCCAACTATAATTCTTCCCAACTATTCTTCCCAACTATCACTATGTACTATTTTTTTGGTTGATCTGCCCCCTATTTCTTCATATATCTAGTCTGAAACAACTTATATTTAAACTGTCAATTAGTGCCTCGTATCATAAACTCTTCTGTTAAGTATAGTTTTACTGTAGCTGGATTGGTGACAGTTGGTACATGAACTTTAAGGTGGGAAATTCCCTCTCCCAATGCTGCCTCATAGGGATTACTGAGCATGCTTGCCCTCACAGAGAGTCAGATAGTCTCTCAGGGGGCTGGGGGACTGAGCTTGAGCAAAACATGTACTGGATTGAAGTCATGCAACCACAGAAACACATCAGAGTAAGTGCTACTTACATATATTCATTTACATTTTTTGTGTGTACAATTCTTTTAAAGGAATACATATAAAAATGGCACGGGTTCTGTTATACTGAGTGAAACAGAGAACAGTGATATTTTGTATAGATATTGGTAAGATTCATTGGGGATTGCGATAGTTGTGTTGTTACAAAGCACCAAGCTTAGCATCTAGCCTTGCTGTCTGGTATGTAGTGTGCATAGAGGATTAGATACTCCAGATCGCACCAGCTTGGAACCGGAGAGACACAGCACTAGAAATGAGAACATTGAAGTCATTGTAGCAGAACCTGCAAACGTCTCTCCTGGGGAAATAGACACTACTACTGGAACTACATTATTTATATTTTACCATTTTCATGGACTATCTGCAAAAAAGGAAACAGTTCTTTAGCAATCATTTTTGTGGTGAACTCCTCCATCGGCCAACGTTTCCTAAACCTTTTCTGGTTTGAAAAGTAATGAAAAATAAATGAAAAGTGAAATTAAAAGGCCAACTTACATGTTATAGTAAATCGTTAATGGATAATTATTTCTCAACATACAGAATGTTGTGTTTGTACAAAGCATTAACTGTGAGTAAATCTACTGTCTATAGGTGAATGGGCAGAATGTGGTCAAAGTGGGACATCGACAAGTCGTAAACATGATCCGACAGGGGGGAAATAATCTAATGGTTAAAGTTGTCATGGTAACTCGTAACCCCGAGATGGAAGATGCCATCAGAAAGAAAGGTAATGGAAATCTGTGACATCGTCACTGCCGATTATGTTTATCAGACTTGAAGCTTCATATGGCATCTGTAATGGCTTTTAGAAATGTATTTTGAAATGCTTTTATGGCGATAAAGAAAGTTTATCAAACTTGCACTGGCTAAACAAATATAAGAGGAATAAGAGAACTAGTATGTTGTCTTACATACATGTAAAAGTTATTTTCTCTTTTTCCTATGTCTCTGATAACAAAATGACCTTCTGAACACCCATTGTACAGTAATTAGTCATGGAATTTATGTTCATTACTTAGGACAGCAACACAACATATTTCTTTCAGAAATTAAAATACCCAAAGGATTAGTTGGAAAGCCAAATAAACTTAAGGATCATACGCACGTGAGATCACTGGGCCGACACACGTCGTACAGTGTGTATGCACATCCGTTTCCGTGTATGGGCTATCCATCGGCTGAAACGGGCGTTCGGTCGGGACTCATCAGCCAATTCGCAGAGCAGATCATCAACGAGCCACAGCCAAATGCCTGTTTCGGTCAACAAATCGATACATGGAATGATTGACCCCCTAAATGGATGTGCGTTGCGGGTCGTCCCCCACAATGGCACATATTGGTAAATACCTTTTTACTGGCTGCAGTATTATTTAATGTTGGTGTCACAAAGTAATGCAGCAGCTGTAAAATACCGTTCGTTATCGGAATTTTAGCAGCGTCCATGCCATAAAACAATGAGTTTTATATTATTACTGTATATTGGTGATTACCGATATCGAGCCTTTAGAAATATCGTCCCATATTAATTATATCCTCACAGAAACTTCATAGAAAAATGTCTGCAAAGTATTTATAACGCAGCAATTTTGCAACAAAACATTATCAAAATTATTTCGCCAAGACCAAGTTGGCATTAATGCATTTTGGGTGCTTTTCTGGCCTGGTAATAGGAATGTTTTATATATGGAGGGGACATTTACATGACTTTTACATGAAAAATCTGCCATGGAGTTTTGCCTGGGTGTGTTTTAGTGCTAAAAAGTGATTTGCTGTTGAGCTATTTAAAGGGCATGTCTGCCCCCAAAACTATAATTTCCCCCACTACTGGCCCCACTCTGTAGTGTAATAAAATCCTTACCTCACATCCCAGCTCCAAATGGCTGCCCTGCTATGCTCCTCCAAAGTCCAGAAAACTGGCCACCAGGAGCCTGGCAAAGTCCATATAGGACTCTGCCTCCTGTCTCTCCTCCGGAAGAGGGGGGCCTCCCCCTCCCGTTTTGCTCTCCCCCTAGTGTAAATTCCTTTTGGGGTATAATAGGGCTCCCTCCCACAGCCCCAACCGCTCCCCCGATCATTACTTACCTTACCTCTCTCCCCCTTACCTCATTCTCCACTGCCGGCAGCCGCATCCATGATTGGCTGCCTCTCAGCCAATCATGGACACGGCTGCCGGTCCGGCCCCCTGCTTGTAGTTTCATGCAAGCAGAGGGCTGGGACAGTATGCCGGAGGAAAGAGGGAAGGTAAGTAATCAGCAGGAGAGTTTCTGTAAAAACTATTATAGTGGTTGGGGCTGGGGTTGGGAGACCTACTATACCCCAAAAGCCCTAAAAAGGGGGGACATGCCCTTTAACATAAGATAACGGATCTGATTGTGTTACCCAAAGTTTGTACAATATAACCCTTATCTGGTCATGGTACATGTTTTTGTTTCACTTGTCTTATTCATGGTGTTAACTCTTTGCCAAGTTTGTCTCCAAATTTTTGATGCTGCTGAAAATTCACCAATTTAAAGATATGATGAAAAGATATGGGGTTTTTTTTTTGTTTTTTTTTTAATTTAATGCTAATTTGTTTGTAACATTTTTGCTGTAAAGCTGGGTGCACACAGTACCGCTAAAGCCCCGATACCGTTGGATCTGTCGGCTTTATCGGTACTGTGTGCCATACTTTTCAGAATGAGCACGCGGCCGCCGAACGATCAGGTCTGCCGAATGCTCGTTCGGAAAAGAGGGAAAATTCCCATCACCTGTGGTAGACTCCCTATAGGGGAGGAGACTATCTATAGAGGAGTCGGCAACAGCCAAGGGAACACAGAGTCCTGACCGTTCTCCCTATGCTGTGTATATGCTGTGTATAGGGGGATCGCTCGGGACTGTGTGTAGCCCGATTGTTTGAAAAATGCCAGGATCTTGCAGATCCTGTCTGTCATCTTTCAACATTTTTCAGGTATGCACCCAGATTAACTATTCTTGTTATAGAACAACTTCAGGGCAACAGGGTTTTCTCTTAAATTCACCTGTGGTCTAGATATTTCACTTGTATACATTAACCAGCGTATATTTTCATTACTGGCAGATTTGTGCATGACACTGCCACTGTGTGGTGCCAAAGGGGAATTACAGTGATTGTATTATTTTTTTTTATTGCCATTGCTCTCCATTGCACAGAATAACAACATACCGTTTTCTCCCTATGCACACAGCCCAAACCCTCCATTAACTATATTACTTGTATAGTAATTTTGGTAATTCGATGCATTATAAATATATACTGTACTGTACAAAGCCCATTGTGGGACTTTGTATGATCAGGTGAAATAGTAACGTACATGGTAACTTTTTCTTTTTTTTAACCCTACCTAAACCAGCTAAAAAAAGGGGGGGGGGGATTACTTCCTGACCCCTTCCAAATGGCAATCACCTAGCTCCAGTAGGAAATAGCAGAGTCTATTATGCAGACACCCACCTCTATGTATCTAAAATACTCATAACTACTCCCATAGTTTTATGTATTTATCTTGGCATTCTGCATTTAAACAAAGAGTTAAGCTGGGTACATAAGGTACCAATGTTTAGCAGTTCACAGAGATTTCATTGGATTCCATCTGTGATCAGCCATCAATGTGGCTACTGAGTATAGGGAAGAAAAGATCCAACCAATCTCATGGCCAAAGCTGGGTACACACATGGCAGACGTTTGAAAGGTGACAGACAGCATCTGCAAGATCCAGACATTTTTCAAAGATCAGGGAAGGAACACACATTCGAGCGTTCTCCCTATACACAGCATATACACAGGGAGACTACAGTGGGCAAGAGAAATTTTAGGTCCGCGAGGCTGACGTTCGTCGGCCACACTGGTTCGGGAAAGAAGCTACACACACTGCTGATAAAGCAGTATCGGGGCTTATCGTTAGTGTGTGTGCCTAGCTTAGTTCACACAGTACCAATGTTTCCATTCCACTGGATTCCATCTGTGATCAGCCATCATGTGGCGACTGAGTATAGGGCAGAAAAGATCCAACCAATCTCATGACCAATAGTTCATTGGCTGGGTTGATGATTTCATGACACTCATGACCAATAATAGTCTATTCCCATATGGCTTGATGAGATTGGTCCCTATTGGTACATTGTGTACTAACTTAGCTTTAATTTAAACTTACATGGTTCTTTAAAAGCTTTATTCATATTAACCCTGGTACTGGCAGTGACAGACTGGTCCACAGGGCTACAGGTGGGCCCACAGTCCATGAACTTAAGAAAATGGAAAAAAATTAAATTTAAATACAGAGCCAAAGGGACAGTAAGAAATGCTTTGTAATAAACAATAGGAGTCAGTAGGAGTAACACAGATATATATGTACATGATAATAGAGATATGAAATGTTAGGTGGGTCCTAAACTTATGCTGGTGGGCCCCTGGTCTCAGATTTCCTGTTGGGCAACACTGATTAAAGGGTTAAAAGAACCGTTTGTCTTGAGTATGGCCTATCACCAGTGAAGTGGAAATATCTTGCTGACTCAAGTTGTGTAGCTAATCATAGATGTATGAATCATGATTTTCCTTTTTTTTTGGCGATTGAAGTAATAATGAAACCTGTAAATTAATTATCAGCATTGGATTCCTGACATGGAGTTTACCCTAGGCAATCAGGTTCATTTAATAGCATGTTACAGTCCTAATGACTCTGCTTGCAGCTCTGTGTGTTATTGAGTCCGACGTTCCCTAATGTGCAGATAGGGTTTATTTCCAACAGGTATGAAATATGGCTACATACTATACAGTGTCCTTAGAGAGTCATTTCATTATTATTATTATAGTGACAGTGCAGCCGTACATTTCAGATATTGTATAGGCGATCATACAGTTATGATCCACATAATAAATGTTCAAATCACGATCGTAATTATATGACCACAATTGTAATTTTACAACCACAATCGTAATTGTTCATAAAAATGACGTGTTTAATACTGAGGATCAATATTCTTTTGTTTTAATACCCCGCAAATAATAATATGCAAAAGTTTGCCTGTGTATTAATCGGCAGCAGCCAATCGGATGATTGCTAACTGCAGTAACCCAGTTTAAAGCTGATGGAAACTTTAAAACCTCTTATTACATCAGCCATATTGACTGTTGCTTGTTCTTTAAAACTTGTATTGAATGAAATGGATGTAACTAGATTTCTTTCTCTGTTTAATCACTCCAGTTCCGCAGCAAACAAAACGCGTTACCCCACCTGCAATTTCACTTCGATCAAAATCCATGACTTCGGAGCTGGAGGAAATGGGTATGTTTTACCATAGTTTGGTTTTCGGTGAAATCCCATGGCATGAAATGTACATCCTACAATCATTTCCCATCATTAATTAACTGCTTGAGCCTTTAACATTTAGTCATATATATTTATTTTGCCAATCTAAAACAGTGATGTACAGTCGTTTCTTAATTTTCATATATACATCTGGTCTGAAAACAAAGTAGAAACGAAATGTTGCATAAGAGCATAATTATTGGCAATCCGGTGCTCCTGAGAGAAGAAATCTTACCTTGAAGTCTGCTGGTCCTTTGCCTCGCTATAACGTTCTGCATTGCAGCAATTAGTTAGCGCCCTTCTTCGTTGCAGCCATCAGTTAAAGGACAACTAAACCCTCATTTTTTAGAAAGAATGTTGACATATCCTACCGTGTCCTCAGGAATCATAAGCTTATGCCTGCTAAGTGTGTGTTCGCGTCCCCTTCAGCAATTTAGTGAGATTGCTATGATCTTGGGCATGGTCAAAGGAGGAAGCATTTCAGGTCATTCTTACGTCTTTCAGATTTCCAACTATTTCAGTTTTAGGGTTTTTGGGGTTATGTTCCTATATCTAGCTTTTCATTTGAGGGGGGACTGGCCCTTAAGGCCATGACGGTGGCATTATGGCCATAGACTCAAGATGGCTGTACTAATCGTCTGTTTTACGGCTGTGCAAGTTGACAAAGCTGTAAAGGAGCCACCAGAGAAAGGTGATTCCTTCTCTCAGGAATGCTGGGTAGAAAGGTAATGATTGTGGAAGTTGGATTTGAGGGGTTATCAGTGTAAAAAGACTTTGTTGAAGATAAACCATGCAGCCTTCCATGAGATAATACTAGAGCAGAGCTGAATTGAAATTTCAGGTTTCAGGTTTTTCTTAATTGTGAATAAGCTAAAACAAAGGGTTTCTTAGAGTTTAGTTCTTTTTTAAATTATAGTCTTGGTTTCTATATAATTTACATATAAGATTGAGACAATTGGCCATCTAACTTGCATTGACATATTTGCTGTGCATGCTTTCTGTTCACAGTTCATCATTAGGTTCAAGGCTAAAGGTGACCATACACTAGAAAGATTTTACTTACCCGACCAAGCGACCCCACGACATTAGACCGATCCTGCCAAGTCGCATGTTGTCATGAAGAACGGGAAAGTCGGTTCCGTTACAATGGGTCTAATGTCATGGGATCGATCGGTTCGGTAAGTAAAATCTTTCTAGTGTATGGCCACCTTTAAGCATGTTCCTTCAAGTTATGTCAAACTTAGTTACCAACTCACAATATAAAATATATAGTCAACGAGGTCATCTATTGAGTGCAGATGTATTAATGACCGACTGCTTTTTTCTTCTCTTTCTTTCTATACTCCATAAAAATTTCATGCATATCAATGGTCATCAACGCGAATTACTCCTTCATTTTGTTTTATTTATATACTTTCCATGCTCTACTTTACCTGATACTCTTATTTATTTAAAGTTGAAAAAGGTAATCCATCACAGACATTAAAGGGGTGCTGTGGTCTTCATACAAGTGGCCTTTATTAAAAAGAGCACACTCCTATGCTTACAATGACTCCAGGATCATGGTTCTAGCTGCAGTCTATCCAAAGTTACATCAGTGTAAAGGTGTTTTTTCTTGCTAGTACTGTGATCTGTGACATCACCAGCAACACTGCTCTGCCCCAAGTATCAGTCTTGAGCATGCCCACCGCTGGGACAGAGCAGCATGTGCTGCATCAGAAGCCCCACCCCGGGACTTCTAAATCATTTTTAAAGCTAGCCACAAGCCTGATTTTCCCCCTCTCCCTAAGGTAGATGAGTGGGACTTTTTACTCGGCACATCATGTGACTGTCACAGACTCAGACAGTACATTATGGGTTGTTAGAAATGTATACAATAGCTATTATAGATGACACTTGTACAGAGACCATAGTTACCCTTTAAGATAAAAAAAATGAGGTTTTGTTTAATCTTCAATCTTTTAACTCACACATAAACATTAAAACAGTTGAAATGTTTGAAAACTACAACCCTCAGTATTCCCTGGCTGGGAAGGATGCAGGGAGTTGTAGTTTTCAAACATTTGAAGGTTTGACATCCCTATTTGGCATTACATTTAAATAGCAACAGCATAGAAACCTGCAGTCCTAAATTCCCGCAAGCTTCACTATAGAATCACCAAGGTCAGCGGATAATTTTTAGCGTGTGTTAAATTTTCATTATCATCCTTTTTATGTTTAAACACTCCCTATTTCTTTCCAGTGTCACATGAAAGTGTCCATTTAGAAATTGTTGAAATTATGATAAGCAGATAGACTAGACTTGGTAGACTCGCAAAGACACGCCACCTACGATTGACCCCTCAAACTCGAGATGCCCTCCACAAATCAATCGCCATTTTAAAGGCTTCCTGCAACTGTAGGTTAAGCATGTGGACCCCATCTGGGTGTAGAAGAGAGTCTAAGTGTCCCAAGCCTTCATGTCTCAGTGCAAGACCCCCATTGAACTGAATATGTTTGGAAACTGTCCTATTTACTCTAATTCTTGATTTTTTTATGGCCACATGTGAATGAGCAGCCCTCCAATGCTTCCTTGGAATAATCTCAGACCATACCAGTATTACCCCTGGGAATCTAGACCACAGTCGAAGGCAGTCGCTACTGATGTTTATTATTAATTTGCCCATAGGACAACTTCCTAAATCACTGCCCCCTGCCTGCATTAGGATGACATGAGGGGGTCCTGAACGTTTTGCCTTTTGCAATAACATTCATTTCTTTGGTGGTATCCCTCGCACACCTTCCCTTTAAGGTAGGTATTAATCTTGCCAGGTGCTGCTGCAGTACCACTGCCAGTGGCATCTAGATCCAGAAAGATATAAGATCCAGAGAGCACAGCACATATACACGTGATGTTTTGGTGCCTATATGGCACCTTTTCAGACAGGATAAACCAACAAGAGTAGAGTGTTTCCTTAAATAGTGTGGAGTAAAATCAAATCTTGTATGACATCTAGTGGTAGAAACCTGAAAGTGGAAAAATACAACATTGTTAACAATATAAAAGACACTTCAATATTAACAATTAAATACAATCATATTGCAATCGTTAAAGTGCTCTAATTAGCACTTTAGCACAAAGCCCTCATATGAAAACTTACATACAGGTAAATCACCCCCCAAAACCCTAAACTGTAATAGTTTGAAATCTGAAATATATAAGTCTAACCTGAAATCCTACACAATGTTCTGTTGCCCCTCTACACTTGTTGGTTTATACTGTCATATAGGCACCGAAACATCACGTGTGTGTGCAATAAATGACACATTGCATTAAGACCGGTATGTGCTGTAGATTTTATATCTTTCCATAACAATCCTTGTCTGCCTGCCCAATGAATTGTTGCTATCTCGCAAAGGAAATTCTAACTGCTCAGCCTTGGGACACACACTTGCTCTCCTCTCTGCCCAAAATATGAAAGAACGACCAGGTACCATTACCTTACAAGGAGAACCACCTGTAGGATGTAACCAGAACAATTTAAGCCTATGATTGTATTAAATAAACAGGTTTTCTTACCCCTGGGTGCCCTTCGCCCCTGCTGGACCTAAAAATTAACCCTATGAGGTCTAATGTACGTCCTGAAATGCCCAGATTTCCATCGGCCGATCTGCAGTATTAACCAACCCCCACCTCGCAGCCTCTGTGGCTGTTCCAATCTGAAAAGATTGACCATCATATTCCTATTCCTTGGAATCCAAACACAGGCCGTTTAGCGCTTTTTTAAAGATCGCCATAAACTGGAACCGGGATAAGGCCATTCCATCCTTGTGGATTTAGAGGGGGCCTAACACTTTGGGCCTAGCTTCAATACATTTTTGAAATGTTCTGGGCATGTAGCACAGTCTTGAATTGTATCACTTTCATGACTACCGCTCCTCTTCCTGTCTTTGTTTCCTGGAACAAAATGTTTAAGACATTGTGAATTATCTCTATGTTTGAAAAGCCTAGCAAGATACCAAACCAACAGATTGTCCCCCTCACTCTCTATCTCCACTATCTCTGCCTCTCAGGACTCCCACTCCCTTCATACTCTAACATAGCTATCCCAAGTAGATTGAGACAGGGAATGCTTTATCCAGGATATCATACCTGGCAATGTATGTTACACATCCAATCTGGGCAGATCTCTCCCTCCACCTGAGCCTTCAGGACCAGTGAGCAAAATTTGTCCAGCTATAAACGGGAAAGGACATCAGTGATGTTATTTGCAACCCCAGGGACACAAACAGCTTTAAAATGAATGTAATGTTATAAACATCGAAGCACCAGATGGCGCTACAGAGCGATAACAGGCTCTGATTAAGATGAGCGTGAGTTAATGCACTCAACAACCCCCATATTGTCTAAATGGAACAGCACATCCTTGTTCCCCAGAACCTGTCCCCAAAACTCCACCGACACCACTATGGGAAAAGGTTCAAGGAATGTAATGTTTCTTTTTTCCAGGGAGTTCTCTTTGAGGCCAATAATGAACATACCAGAGACCTTAAAGGTAAACGCCGAAACCCGCTGCATCCGTGAATAGCTGTAGCCTTGCATTTGTTATCATTTCTTCCAATATTGCTTTCCATTAAAGTCTTTCAAAAATTGCCTGGTGAGGCTTTTTTGAAGAAGCCAGTGCAAGTCAACGTGAGAATATTCGCGTCGTTGGCAGTATCCTGCATGTGAAATGTAACTTTCTAAGCAAAGATTGGATCTGTCTTAATGTTACTAAAACTGTGCTGTCAATCAAAAATCCTAAATCCTCCACCTTTTCTTTGGGTAACCTACATTCTTGTGCCTGCGTGACTATTTCTATACCCAAAAAACGAAGACACGGGGGCTTTATTTTTACGTACACCGAAATGCTCTGACACCATGCGCATGGTTCGAAGCAATCCGAACACCTCAAATATGTGCATGAAATTGATCACGCACCAGGAGGGCACAATCTATATATATTAAAGAAGCAACCCAGCAAATGCATCGATTCGGGATGGACTGGTAGCAACCTAAAAGCTGCCTCGACGTCTGTTTTAGCCATGAGGGCTCCAGCACCTGCTTTTTGAACTAGTGCAACAGCGGCATTGAACGATGTGTAACAGACCAAAACCAGGTCTGTCAATGTTTCCATTGACGAATTACCTTCTGGGTATAATAAATGATGTATAAGCCGGTGCTTCCCCGACCCCTTTTTCGGCATTCAACCCATTGGGGACACTATTAAATTGTTTAACCTCTTTGTCAAGTTTTTCTTGCACTATTGTTGGGTGATCATTGGCGGACTTGAGATTCAACAGCCGGGGGCCCTTTAAACCTGATAGGATTTTAAAACTCAACTGAAACCCTTCCCTAAGTAGTGCTGCCTTTTCTTTTTTGGGGGTACCTATCGAGCCAGGGCATTATCACCTCTCGAATCACCAGCCCTTTTCGAGGTGCCTCTCTGGGCCTATAAGTTCCTGGTTTGATTCGTTTGAAACACCTGGCATATGAGTGGGCACCGCTGCAAAGGGAGCACTCATGTCGGAAGCGGCAAGTGGCTCCCCATTAGCAATTGCTGTCATTGAATAACCAGCCCTGTACCTGACTGGCTACTAAGAAATGGAAAGGGCTGATAACACAATGAACCATAGTTGGTCCCTTGGCCTGGAAAACTCCCGTTGTTCATTGTTTAATGCCGCAGGCTTATATCCCAGTTAAGTTCTTTTCGAATGGCCATTTTTTTGTCTGAATTGTTTGTCGTGCCTTAACCAGGCTACTCCTCTGTACAGAAAGTATACAGTCCTCTGCACTCTGTCCAAGTGTGGGTGCTTACTCCTCAAAATCCAGCCCTTCGTGGATCAAGTACATCAGAAGCAAACAAAGTAGAGGGTCGCACTCCAATAGATAATCAGGGTTATTCAATAAAAGTTCTTATCGTTAAAAATAGTGCTAATTTTGCGCCAACCAATCAGATATTTTTTAACATTTGAAAGCTAACATCTGATTGGTTGGCGCAAATTTAGCACCATTTTTAGCAAAAAGCACTTTTATTGAATCTCCCTGATTATCTATTGGAGTGCGACCCTCTACTTTGTTTGCTTCTACACCTCTGTTCACTTTATGCGCCTCCAAAATGCCATCTAAGTAGCAAATAAGCGCAGAGCATTGTCCTGAATGTCTTTCGCCAGGAATACTTGCCATAATGGCAAAGTCTTGCAGCCAGTTGCCAAAGGTTCTCGGATCAATATGCTACGGCACTTTTCCTCATCTTCCTTTATTCGCACAAGCATACATTATATGGCAGGGATGTCAAACCTGCACTATTTATTCGCACAAGCATATATAGCAGGGATGTGAAACATGGAGCCCTCCAGCAATTTAAAGACTAAAACCCCCTGCATTCCCTGGCTGAAGACTGCACAAGTAGATCCAAGTTGTCCTATGCATTTCCCCTAGTCAGATTAAACTCTATCTCCTACCATTCTCTGAATAGGCACGTAGCAGCAATGTGTTTCCCCAACTAAATAAAACGTTCAGAATGAGGGATAATTGAGTCTCTGTAAATCACCTCTTTAATAAGATGAAATATCGTATGATTTATTGCTGACGCTTCACATAAACATAGATCAGTTTCTAATTTTATGTAAAATGTATAACCTCACTGATATAAAAACGATGACTTTAAGCATCTGCTCTCAACACAGATTTCAATAGGCTTTGGGTGATTCAAGGGTAAACCGTTATTATCCCAGAGTGAGGACTAAACTGCTAGGTCCCCACCCCTGGGTCTTAACTAATTCAATAGAACAGGACTTCAAAGTTGTCCTCATGGAGCCGCTTAGCCCCGCTCCCCTGCCATAGCCCCAGAGCTTGCCATCCTATTGATGAATTGTTTGGTTGTGGAAGAGGGGGTTGGCTAGAAACTTCTTCACAAAGCCGACTTTGGAAGGCTCATTCTATTGAATTAGGTAAGATCCAAGTGTGGGGACCTAGCAGTTTAGTCCTCACCTTTCAATATTGCAATAGTGGCTCTGTGCAGCTGCTGTTATTCCTGTATTGAAGTCATGCTAACCTGTGGTTTGCATGATTTTAAGACCAGTCTTCTTCATACAATACTGTACAATAATCAAAATGAAGGTTTGTATCATCAGCCCTTTAATATGCACCATTAGACAGTAAGGGATAAAAGTCTATTAGGCTTATTTACCCAGAGCCGCTATTGCTCTGGGTAAATGCCCCTTTAATATCGCGTTTGCGAATGTGGGTAAATCCCGGTAAGGGATTTACCCACTACAGGATTTTAACGCCAGCTATTAATAGCTGGCGTTAAAATCCTGTGCTAAACCTAGCGCAAACGCGATATTAAATCGCGAGCGTCGGATGCGGATGGTAATTTTTGCTTATCCCGTGCATCCGGCGGTAATATGGAGTTAAAGTCGCGCTAACCGGTAGCGTACCGTTTAGCGCGACTTTACCTCCATATATTTGCCCAGTGAGTCTGGGTAAATGAGGCCTTATGTGTATTTGGAGATAAATTGCCTGCCAGTTCTTGCCCCAGATCCCATACATTACACTTTCCAATTCACCAGTCACCTCCATATTTTGATGGTTACGTAGTTTCCGGAATCCATTGCTGGAAATAGAGACTGCCTGGTGGAAGACACCCCCCTAGCCATTGTGTGTAAGTGTGGTTTTCATTCATTTAACGGCCAATATGGGAGGGTCGGATATGGGGTGTCACATGGTACGATGTATAGGACTGGCTGTAATTAACCGTAATTAACACTTTTTCTGCTGCTTCTCCTAGTATCTCCCTGGAAAAAGAAAAACGGTGAGTATATAAAACTGTTAAGATCCAGATGAATAGAGATTATATATATATAGAGGTTCAGGCCCTCGTTAAATGGACAATCACTGATCATAATTTAATTGAGAAATGAAAAGATATATTTTTGAGTATTTTACTGGCTTTTCTAGGTAAAGATGGCGTACCAATTGAAAGCATGCTATGGTTATCATCTTAGTTAGCCAACAAAGGTATCAACTTCGTTTTTTTGTTTCACCAAAACAATTGTTTTCCAGTAACTGACTTTTCTAAAAATTCTACTTTGTTTCTTTAAAGGGCATCTCCACTCTCTTAACAAAATCTCCTATATACAGTAGATTAAGGACCCTCCCACAATATTTACTTTCTTAAGATGGGAGCATGTCCAGAAAGGGCAATTACTACTTTGGGGGGGTCCTTAAGCTGGAATATCCCTTTAATACTTCTAATCTTCTTTTAAATTGGGTATACTTAAAGTGTATGTATACTGAAAAAATGACTTTGCAGCACCTTATTCTACAAATAAATACATGTAAGTAGCACTTACTCTGAGGTGTGTGTGTTGCTGCATGCCTTCAATACAATACTTGTTTTGCTCAGGCTCTGACCTGACAATTTTCCTACATACCAACTGTCAAACCATTCCAGCTACAGCAAAACTGCTTACAGAAATGCTAAAATGTAAGATGTTTCTATTGGATATCTAATGAAATAGGGGCAGATCAACAAAAAAAAGTGAAAGTTGGGATGAATATAGTTTCCACTAATAGGCAATTTAAAGGGTATGTCCACCGTTATTTTAACTTTTATGTTTCCAGTTTAACTGAAGGACAGGAGGTAAATGCGATATGTCTTACCTCCTGTCCTTCAGTAAAACTTACAGAAGACCAGAAGAAACTTACCCACGTATCGCTCCAGCGCCGGCCTCACTGACAGTCTCCGCCGCGTCCACGCTCCTATGCACTGTGTGCGCACGCGCACACAATGCAAAGGACTGTGGATCCGTCTGAGAATGTCAGTGTAGTCGGAGGCTGTCAGCAGCACTGGATCGTTACGCGGTAAGTTTCTTCTGGTCTCCTGTAAGTTTTACTGAAGGACAGGAGGTAAGACATATCGCATTTACCTCCTGTCCTTCAGTTAAATTGGAAACATAAAAGTTAAAATAACGGTGGACATACCCTTTAAAAAACCTAATTTTCCAGTGTACATACCCCTTTAAGAGTTACTATTCTTTCCAGTCTGGGATTTTAAACACATCTCTAGTTTTTGCCTCCTTTTTTAGCACTAGTAATACAATGCTTAAAGCAATGAATGCAGTAAGGAAACTTCCTAAACTTTAAAGGGCATGTCCACCCCCAAAACTATAATCCCCCCAACTACTGGCCCCACCATGTAGTGTAGTTTAATCCTTACCTCACATCCCCAGCTCATAGGGTTCTCCTGTAAACCCCCCCCCCCAAAGTCTCAAAACTAACCACCAGGAGGATAGCAGGGCTCTGCCTGCTATCTACTCCGGTAGATATTTGCCATGCGCACTGCAGCCCTTCTCCCCCCCCTCCCCCTCTCCCTCTCCCTCCCCGTTCTACTATCCTCCCCCAGCGTTAAACCCCTTAATATTCTGCTCCCCCATGTCCCCCAGCCCCAACCGCATGTTTCTTTTTTTAAAAAAGCCCCCAAACTCTTACTTACTCCGCTTTCCTCCGCTGCACTGAATGACCGGCAGCGCGTCTGTGATTGGCTGCCGCTCAGCCAATCACAGACGCGACTGCCGGTCCCGCCCTCTGCTGCATTCTCGCAAGCAGAGGGCCGAGGTGCGGCGGAGGACGAGGGGAGGGTAAGTAAGAGTTTGGGGAGCTTTTGGAAAAAAAGAAACATGCGGTTGGGGCTGGGGGACATGGGGAGCAGAAAATTTGGGGCCCCCCGAATATTAAAAAACGAATTTAGGGGTGGACATGCCCTTTAAAGATTCCCTGAAAATGTAGAGACAATTAAAGAGCCTTAATGTTTACAGGGAGCAGGGGATTTGGGGTAGTGACTGGTAGGACTAGTTTAATGTAAATGAAACCAGCCCTGTCACTATCAGGTGCTATGTGGACATGAATGGGAACATTATCAAAAGAAAGTAATCCAACCCAACTGAATGCCATCCAGGAGATAATTACATACAATAGTAGACACACTGAAATTGCTAAATTCTTAATTTATTACATTGGCTGATAGCGATATACACAATGTTTTATGGGATGTCGAACCTCCATCTCAGGCAAGAGGGAGTCATCCTCAGCTTGATTTTCAGTTCCCTGTTAAATTGTTTAGACAAGTGTTTATATTCTTCAAAAGAACGTAGCAAGGGAAAATGGAAAAATATTAAGATGAACTGGCATTTATTGGAGCTATCGCTTCAAGCATAAGCAGGCTTAGATGTACTGGTGATCCAGCTATGTCTTACCTTCTGTTCTTCAATCAATGCCTGTAGAGACAGGAACAAAGTCAGAATCGGAGAGCACCATACCAAATCAAAGTCCTGTGAGTAAATCTATCACATGTTAAAGGTTTTTAAATCAATTTTCTGTCCAGCATCTTTATTATATAATCCCCCAGTCTCCCAGTCCCTGTATTTTATATAGAGATGGCCAGGAGACCTCTCATGTTTCCCCATCATTATTTAGCAATCTGACAGGATGGGTTGTAATGGTGGGAACCTCCACACTCATTATATTGTTGGACTAATGGTTGTTCATTGGTCACTTTGTCCAACAAATATCTGACATGTGTACTAATCCATAATCTGGCAAATAAACCAACCATGGAAATGTAAAAGATGTATGTGATAGTCTCTATCAGGGGTGTAACTACCAGGGGAGCAAGGGGACCCTTCTTATTATATGACAGATATAGCCTCTCTCCAGAAAACCACTGTGGGTGAAGCATGCATAGGGGCCCCATCATAGATTTGCTGGGAGGCAAAGTGATTTCTAGTTACACCACTGATCTGTATCATGTAGTGATGCACAGAATTAGATACAGTATACAGGAGGAAAATCACTTAGAAACCAGTTACGATTAGAATGATTAGAAATAATGATTAGAAATAATATGTTGTCCCTGTGTTAAGATCAATATTATGAATACAGCTCATGTAGGGTTAAAGCTCTTGTGTGGGCTCTGGGAAATTCTGTGTCATAGAATAAACCCTGCCAGTACTCACTCCCACAGGCCTTAGGAACGTTTTGTGTTCGGTCCATATTGTCTCTTTTTATTTCACATTTGGCATACACTGAATGTGCCTAGATAAGTCAGATTCAAGTTATACACATATAAAAAACCATAACAGGAATAAAATGCACCACAGTCAGAGGCTGTTATTAACCAACCAATCCCTGCAAGTAAAGCTACACATACACATGGCCAATATTCAGGAAATCCTGACGCATCCGAGGGAATTTGTTGAACATTGTGAAAGTGTGTGGATAGATCCCAAATCCAAACTATCACCCTCTGGACCTATTGGAAAATTTCCTTTGGATTGTTACTGTCTCCCTTTGTTACAGCCGATAAAATGGCTCTGTGTGTGTCTGGATCCAATGATTGCACCATATAAAGAATATACAGAATGGAACAATTGTTTGTGTATTTGTGGATTACACAAAATTTGCAATTGAAGTGTCATGTATGGGCAGCTTAAAGGATAACTATACTCCCCTCTCCTCCGCTCTATACATGCACTGTACCCAGGGTGAGGACCTAGACCTCTAGGTTCTCAACTCTGGGTTCTTCTTAGTTAAAGAGCTTTACTTGCCTTAACTTTACTTCTCCGGTCCCCCCCGCCTCCCTCGATCGTTCAGCAACAAGGCGAATGAGAAGATGCGCTCTGCACTGTCTTCGCTTATGTGTATTCCGCCAACCCCCCAGCAAAAATGAATCCCGCTGGGCTTGAACATCTCTACTTGTACCTTTAAAACCCACCCTTCCACATCTATGATCCTTCCATTTATAATAATTAAATTTTAAGATTTTAGTTAATGCTATATATATATATATATATATATGTTGTATTCAATTAGATCAACTGGACTTGAAGTTTAGTTCTTGAAGACGTTTCGCTAGTCATCCGACTGGCTTTCTCAATTCAGAATGACTTGTACAAGAATCTGTGGCAATTATGTACCCTGGAATCCCAATTAGCATATCACAGCCAGGTGTTAAGGGTGTGATTGGATAGTGGTTAAGAGGTGTTATAGGACGCCCAGGGTAAGGTGTCAAAACAGCATTGTACATGGCAGGCAGTTGGTGTCGAACCCCCCCCACCTCTATTAGGCTTGGTTTCTTTATTTTCACATAAATGGCCTCCTTAACACCTCTCTTGAACCAGTCACGTTCCTTTGCCAATATGTTAACTTACAATCTTCAAAGGTGTGTCCTTATCCTTAAGATGCAGGTACACGGCTGAGTCCTGACCCGAGGAATTGGCTCTTCTGTGCTGGGCCATACTGTATGCAGTGCTGTTTGGTCTCCCCCACATACAAATCAGAGCATTCTTCACTGCACTGCACTGCGTATATGATGTCGCTTTTCTTGTGTTTGGGTATTGGGTATTTCGGATGTACCAATTGCTGCCTCAGAGATGTTTCATTTCTTCGCCTTTGCCTCCGAGCTATGGGGATTTTCTCAGCTCTGTGTTGCAGGGTTCTGATGACACCCAGATCAGTATTTGATGTTGGACTCCCACCACCCTTTAGATCACAAGCTGGGTGTCATCAGAACCCTGCACAGCTGAGAACATCCCCACTAGCACAGAGGCAAAGGCTAAAGAAATGAAACATCTCAGAGGAGCCCTTAAAACTTGTGGATACCAGACTGGGCCTTTGTCAAGAAGTAGAAGGAAAGAAAAGAACACGAATCCAACGAAGGGGAAAAGCAAGACAGGAGAAAGAACATGGTCATCCCATATGTAGCAGGGGTCTCCGAGAAATTAAGAAGAATTTTCAAAAAACCACCGTATCCTGTCTGCTTAAACCAACCACACGAGGCAGCAATTGGTACATCCGAAAGACCCAATACCGAAACACAAGAAAAGCGACATCATATAGCAGTGAGTGCAGTGAAGAATCTCTATTTGTTGTGGGGGAGACCAAACAGCAACTGCATCAACGTATGGCCCAGCACAGAGAGCCAATTCCTCAGTCAGGGCTCAGCCTGTACCTGCATCTTAAGGATAAAGGACATACCTTTGAAGATTGTAATGTTACATATGGCAAAGGAACGTGACTGGTTCAAGAGAGGTGTTAAGGAGGCCATTTATGTGAAAATAAAGAAACCAAGCCTAAATAGAGGTGGGGGGGTTCGACACCAACTGCCTGCCATGTACAATGCTGTTTTGACACCTTACCCTGGGCTTCCTATAACACCTCTAGCCACTATCAATCACGCCCTTAACACTTGGCTGTGATGCTAATTGGGATTTTCCAGGGTACATAATTGCACAGATTCTTGTACAAGTCATTCTGAATTGAGAAGCCAGTCGGATGACTAGCGAAACGTCTTCAAGAACTAAACTTATTGAATTCAACAGATATACCATGACCTGGATGAATGAGAACCTTCACAAACTTTATGCTATATAAGTCCTCAGTTCCCAGTTTGTCCTGACAGGGGTGTGTCTGTTAGATATGGTAATCTAGTGATAGGGAATCTTGGATGCTATTTTTTTTAACTTTAAAATATTTTCCATACCTTAAGCCAATTTACCAGTTCTCTTTCTATTTCCCATGATCCTCTGCAGCTGGTGATGTCTAATCCATTCATGTCTATATACAGTAGCTGGCGCCAAATGAAGATTTGGCAGACAAGAAGGGCGATGTTATACTTTTGCCGGCGTTACTTACCTGACCGTTCATAACTTACTGCATTGCGGGATCCCGGTCAGGTAAGACTCCATTCAAAAGATGTCAAGTTTTACGGTACAAGGTAATGCAAAACTTAACTTAAGCTTTACTGAATAGGCTGCTCGGCACTATTGCCAAAACATTTAGGAAATAGCGATGCTGCCACAAAATTAGTGTAAAACCGATAATACTTGATGGGTTTTACTCTAATTCGCCCGAATAGTGCCCATTATAGCATCGCCCTGGAAACGTGTTACCTGCTGCAGAGGAGTTTACCAACAGCAACCGCAGATCTATTTTATTTTGTAACTGCTGAAATGAAATTGAATAGGGATATATTTATAAATTAACTTTGTTAATCACCGAATGTCCAGTCGCAGAATACCACGGGGTAGCAAACTACCGCTATGGTATTCTATGGGGATCGTAAATTTAGGATTTTGTTATCGTAGATTTACGATCTGTATTGGTTATTTACGATCATTTCATAAATGTACAATAACAACCGTAAATTAGCGATCGTTAAACCGATTGGATATTGGGAAGGGTAAACACACAGGTATGACTACATAAAATGATGTGGTGACTTATATTTAGCTATTCTCTATTTAACCTATAAATCTAACACCCTTTAACATTATATTTTCTCTTTTTCCTCTTCCTTTCCCTCTCCTATTCAGTGTGCCCATTCTTGCCTCAGGTTGCCGTTTTCATTGGTGCCACGTACTGTTCTTTAAAGGAAATTCCACCCCTCAACTAAAAATACATAGGGTAATCAAACTCCAAAACTGCTATAGTTGAAAATCTAAGAGATGTTAGACTAACCTGAAATGCTTTTCAGTGTTACCTCTCTTTCTGCTTCCTGGTTCTTCCGGTTTTGGATGTAACAGATGAAATCACAGCCAATGACTGAATGCTATTCCTCTAGCTGCCTTGTAAAAAAATAAAAGCTTGAAAGGTAGGCTGAAACCTTTTGCTGTATTCCAGGCTAGCCCTACATCTCTTTTATCTAAACATCAGTTGTAGGAGGTGATTTACTGATATATATTTTTTTAATTTGAGGGGTGAACATGCCCTTTAATACAGCCAGGGTCACATTATATGTATACTTTACATGTCATTGTATTAACCATTGCCATGTCCTTGCTTGTAGACTATGAACCTCCCCAGAATACAGAGAAGAAAAGGACTGTGTACCAAATGGCATTAAGTAAGAAAACACTTAAGACTCCTTTGCCGCCAGCCAGATTGTTTCTTGATAGATGGACAGACGTGATACATTGTCTTCTGCTTCTTTACTTGCAGATAAACTGGACGAAATCTTGGCTGCAGCACAGCAAACCATCAGTGTCAATGAGAGTGCCAATCCGGGCACTTTGGCTTCTATGGGAGCATCAAGATCCGTTGGGAAGGGATTTTATTCCTCAGAGGTAACAACGGCCAAGCCCAGATCCTTCACACCCTTTACAGGTTCCTCTGTTAAAAAATGACTCATCCAGGGCAGTGTGGATGAGTCATCCACAATTATGGTGTGAGGCTCAGGGGGTGCTTTGTATTGACTGTCTGTTTTTTTTGGAAAACTTGCTATACTTTAATTATAAAATCATCTTTATTTAGAGCGTGTCGTATAGTCTTGAATTGGGCTGATATCACCAAGAAAACCTGGGATGTTAAACATGCATCCCAATAGTTTTCAAATGTCTGGAGGGCTGCAAGTTTGATATCCCCGGTCTAAAACACAATTTATCCTGTAGCTTAGAAATTACTGATTTAAACAGAAAAAAAAGTTTATTCCTTACCACCCTTCTCCCAGCGGGACAGACATGCTCAGTGTTAATCAGAAAAAAAAGTCATGGTTACTTTGCTTCATAAATTCAAAAATTGAGAATCCAAAAACGAACCCATTGAAGTCAATGAGAGATAAAAATGTAAAAGTTCTGATGTAATTTAAGGTATTTAATAGTATGTTAGTGTAAATGGCTCAAGGCCTGGGAAATGGTCCTGGGGAACATGTATATATAACCAAAATGTAATACTTGATGAATGGCACGTCCGGATGGCGTCAGGGGCACCTCACTTTTCTGCTCCCACACTTGCAGACAATAAATTGTACCCGGGTCATATAATAAGGAGGCGTCCACACAGATACTATCTGCTGATTATTTTAATGTGACATGTTTCGGGTCCAAACCAACCATTTCTCAATCAAAACACCATAGTGCAATACACAATTAAATACCCTTTGTAGCTCCACCCCCTTTGTATGGTAACCCATAGTGTTCAAAATTTCAGTCCAACAATTAAAGTGTCCAATATATTTTAACAATTAAAGTGTCCAATATATGTTAAAAGTCTAAGATCCCAGGGTTCTCCTTTTTGTGAAAAAGGGTCAGTTTGGACCCTAACATGTCGCATTAAAATAACCAAAATGTATCTTTGTTCACTTTCAAGCTATTTTTAAGGTTCAGCATTGAATTTTTAAGGGTTCATAAATTTCAATTTAAGGGTTCACGTATAATTATTTATGGAAATTGCCCTGTAGATTCATTATTTCTGAAAAGCAGCATCAAAGCCACGTTTTCATGATTTCGACAATTCTTACATTTTTGAAACTTTGGAACTGTCAGATCTGATTCGGTTTGGATCTGAACTTCATCTCTAGTTAGGAAGTTAAAGTGAAAGTGACTAACCTGTAGGTATGTCCACCCCCAAAATCAATTTTGTATGTAGGCAGAACATCCCCTAAAATCCAGAATTGGGCAGCATGTTTCATTGTAGATGGGGAATTCATATTTGTAAGTACTGTATAACAGTTTTTAGTTTGTTTTTTTTTGGGGGGGTTCTGGATGAATACAAAAAAAATGGGGGTGGACATGCGATATTTCACACAGATATATGATTGCTTAGATACACATTGATCTTATACAATTGGTATTGTACGGTAAATTTTAGAATCTTTGGGTTTTTTTCTTTTTCAATTAGACAAATTTTGGGCAACACAGAGTGGCAAGTTCCCAGTCTGTGTACGAGAGACCATCCTACCTGTCTTCATCACCCTCACAAGCCATGATGTTGAGACAAAAATCCATTGGTAAGAAAACTATCAAGTTCTTAATGAAGAGTAAATTTACAGTGCTACACACTTTAGGAATATTATATAGAAAATTGTAATTTTTGTGTTCAAGCTAAAGTTACATATGTATTTTCCACAAATGTTCTGCAGCATACGATAAGACTAGAATGGTACACTTTAATCTCAGGCTTTTTTACTTACTATGGCACCTACCTGTGGCTACCCCAGATTATTCAGGCCCTCATAAAGGATACAGGGACCTTTAACACATATTTGTTTTCTCCATGATAGTTGACAGCTTTGGAGTTTATGCTGAAAATTAAAGGGTATGTCCAACAAATTTTTACCTTTGATTTGTTCAGTTTAACTGAAGAATCAGAGGTAAATAAGCTATGTCTTACCTCTTGTTCTTCAGTAAAACCTGCAGGAGAGAAGGAAGAACTTACCGCTGGTCGCTCCAGCGCCGACTTCTCCCTGACAATCTCCGACGCATCCACAGTCATACGCATACAGAGCAAAGGAGGATGCGTCGGGGACTGGATCGATCCGTGGTAAATTCTTTGTTTTCTCCTGCAAGTTTTACTAAAGAACGAGAGGTAAGACATAGCTTATTTACCTCCTGTTCTTCAGTAAAACTGAACAAAACAAAGTTATACATTTTGTGGACATACCGTTTAATTATTTCTGCCATTGGTGTAAGTACTTAAACAGGTAACCCACCAACCAAAGTTGATGTATTCATCTCATGAATCTCCTCAAGGGAAAACACGTGAGAGCCAGGCTTGGCTGTTATGTACATGGTATGGAACATCACCAGTACGGTCGGGTATTGAAATGGTATGGGTCAAGCCAGCGTTTTTGGGTATGTTCATGGTATGGGTCAGAATCAGTGTTTTTGGGTATGTACATGGTATGGGTCAGAATCAGTGTTTTTGGGTATGTACATGGTATGGGTCATGACCAGTGTTTTTGGGTATGTACATGGTATGGGTCATGACCAGTGTTTTGGGGTATGTACATGGTATGGGTCATGTCCAGTGTTTTTGGGTATGTACATGGTATGGGTCATGACCAGTACTTCGGTAGAAAAAGCTCTTAGGCTTTCCAGAACCTTTAACTTCTGAAAGCTATCGGTTCTGTAAAAATAAAGGTGGTTGATGATGTATGATATGGATAAATGTCAGCAATGTGTCCACCAGTTCTAATTTTTTTGTGTGTGTTTAAATAATGTGAGTGAAAGGGCAATAATTACTTATTCTTCAATATAGGAGCTGGTGAGGATGATAAGCCATTCTTGCCTACACCATCAATGAAGTTCAACCGTAGTTTCTCTGTTCCCAGTTCAGAAGACATACCTCCACCTCCGACCACCTCTGCTCCAGAACCTCCATATAACACGGCACCTTCTCCTTCGCCAAGAGTTAGCCCAGTTATGAGATCAAACTTTAACCAGGGAGGGGATATAAAGCATTATTCCCCCTCAATGCGTCAAGATGCCAGTCTCTTTGACCAGCAATTAATGGAGACGTCACAAAGAAGAGACAAAATGCAGCTTTACCACCAAGACTCCGAGCAAGGAAATGATGAGCAAATACGCATGGGCATGGCCTCACATGCAAACATGAGAAGCTGGAGGTCCCAGGCACAAGAAATCCGTTACTTCAATCTCCCCGCCAGAGCAGCCAGTACTGCAATGTATGTTCCTGCAAAAGCAATGCGTAGGAAAGGACAACTGGTCAAACAGGTGAAAGTAGAAAATGAACAATTAGAACAGCAACAGTTGCAACAGCAACTGCAACAGAAGCAATACCAGTCTCAGCACCAGCAACAACAATCCGCAAAATCCCATGAAAAAAGCTCCATTCCTATCCCTACCATTATTATCAAAGCCCCATCCACTAGTAGCAGTGGGAGAAGCAGTCAAGGCAGTAGCATGGAGGCAGAAAATCAACCAGATCCTGTCCCAATCCCAACTCTTCCACCCAGTGATAACATGGATTTTACTAGCCGATTTGGAGCAGCCATTGTTGGTGCAGCACGGCGGGACCGTGAGTGGTTTAATGAGGCCAGACGAAAGTCTGCTCTATTTCTGTCTACAGATGAAGACCCTGAACCCACTCCTGCTCCAAGACTAAAGCATTCCAAATCTATTGATGAGGGTATGTTTTCGAGTGAACCATACATGCATTTAAATGTACCCGCAAATTTTGGACTCCCTGTAAATAAAGACAGCACTAGTGGATACTCCTACCAGCCCAAACCTAACAAGGCCTACGGATCTAGTACAACCAGCGCTTTTAGCACAGTATGTTCTACTTTTATACCCCAGCTGCAATCTTGTTCCAGTCCATTGACCATGTCAAGTGTTAATGCAATTGGAGGAGTATCCACACCCCTCATTCATCCTTTGACTGGAAAAATTCTTGATCCCAGTTCTCCACTTGGTCTTGCTTTGGCAGCAAGAGAAAGAGCTTTAAAAGAGTCTCAGCAGCAAAGCAGAAATGAAATACAAGATAGGAAATCACGACCATGCTCTCCTCGGTTTGCAGAGCATCAAAAGTCCCCCATTGACCCGTCCAGCTGCACCCCACAGCGGCTTTGGGATTCAGGTCCTGTCAAGAAAAAAGAGATGGATTTCAAACCTTGCATGATATCTTCAGGTGGTGAAAGAAAGTCAGATGAAAGTTCTGGTCACCGGTCCCCTGCTCTTTTATTACTACAAGGTGTTGAGCAAGGCAAAGCTTGGGAGAAAAGGGCAGAAGGACAAGAAAAGATAGAGCTGCATGTACGATTCATGGAGAACTGTACCCATAAAGAGGAAGAAGAACACAATAGAGTTCCATTGGTCAAAGAAGTTAAAAATGAAAGACATCTGTCAAATCCAACAGTTAACCACCCCACAGTATCTAGCACAAATTGTGAAAAAAACGAAAGTTCCAAAGAAAACGGCCTTCCCTTGTTAGTCTTGCCACCCCCAGCTCCCTCTATTGACGTAGATGATGATTTTTTGTTCACTGAACCCCTTCCCCCACCTATAGAATTTTCAAACAGCTTTGACAAACCTGACTCCCCTCCAGGTGCGAATAGTGGAGTAGCAACACTCCCACCTCCTTTGCCTCCACCCCCTCCTGACTCTGGCAATACTCCTGCTTTAGATTCAACAACTTCCAGCCTCACCTCCTATGACAGCGAAGTAGCCAATTTAACCCAGGGGACACCGGAACTCAAAGAAGCTCATGTTAATTTTTCTTCTGTTGTTTCATCAATTCAGATACCAGCTTCAGACACCATAGAGGCAGTAACTGATTCTGGAATTGAAGAAATTGACAGCCGAAGTAGCAGTGATCACCATCTGGAAACTATAAGTAGTGTGTCAACATTGTCTAGCATGTCTGGTCTGTCAACAGAAGGGACAGAACTTCTGGACACATACATAACTTACTTGGATGGGCAGGCATTTGGTGCAGAAAAGGCTGTCCTTCAAAACAAGATCCGGTCTCGGACATTCCCAAGCAGAACCCCTGGGCTACTCAGGGATCCCATTACTGCTACCAGTACCACCATTTCAAATGCCCCCTGCACGGAAAATGTCTTTACTCTGACTCCATCTCAAGGACCTTCACTTATTGCACCTTCAGAGTCGGCCAAGGACACACAACGTAAATCTCCCACACTTCCATGGGAGGACTACACCCAGGAAAAAACTTCTCCTGGTTCAGCAGTAAAGTCTAAAATGATCTCAGAACTAAGCTCAAAAATTCAGCATATGAGTGGCGTTTCGTGGTCTAGGCCTCCAGAATCAGCAGTTTCTTTCACACCAGAGAGGCCCACGTCATTGCAAAGACACAGGTATAGTGACACAATCACTTTTTTGGGGGGGAGCGATAGTGTCTCTTTGTAAATGTCTCCCTAACATTTTAAAAATAATCTAACTAATTCCCATCATTTTATCTTTGGACGGAGATGCAAAATACATAAGGAAAGTAAACACCAGAAAATAATTCACTGGAAGGGGGAGGGATGTGTGGAAGTTTCATCCTGTTTTTTGGGCAGAGCTACTGGTTTTGGACTCAATGCTGTTGAATATTTTCTCCATCGAACTAATAGTTTTGCAGTTTTAATGTAAAATTTCTGCTGTTTTGAAGCAGAAATACAAAGATTCCAAATTGAAACTTTTCTTTGTTCCAGAAATCCACTGATGGAACTGAACCCAGGGGAGAAATAAATACACATTGACTGAAAACCATGCCCTGCAGTCCACAAGATAGAAAAGTATTAAAAACCAGTAATATAACTGGTAATAAGTCACTAAATTTAAAATTGTCAACCAGAAAAATAAATAGGTAGCTTATTTTTTCATCATGATAGCTATACTTAGACTAGTTTTCTGGAATGGTCTTCTTTAACTAATGCGTTTCTCTGTCATTTCAAGTATAATCATGTGTTAGATGGGGATCGGTCTTTGTTTTCATACATTTGTTTACTTAAATAAAACCTATAAAAAAAATTCCTTTTCTAAACGTGTTATTTTTTCTTCTTTGTAGGATAGTTGATGATTCTTCTGCTTCCTTGATTTCTTCTAAACCAGTAAGCAGTTTGTATCACAACTGGCCCAAATCACCCCAACCTGCCCCAAAGCACCCTAAAAGTGTGGACTTTGATATTCGACCTTCACTGCGAAGAGCACCGAGTCCTTCGGCTTTACCAGTCGAACATAAAATAAGTCCAACTCCCCGCCCGTCATCTCTCCCAATTCTGCCATCAGCCCCCGTTTATACTGGTGTTTTTGACCTGAGAGGCTCTCCGACGGCTGGAGGTGACTCTTTCCCCAGCTTCCAAACAGGCAGTCGATCTTTATCTCCCACGCATTTTATTTTGCCCCCTACAGAAAAGCCCTTTGCCACCAAGCCTATTCACTTCTGGACAAAATATGATGTTGCAGATTGGTTGGACTACTTAAACCTTGGTGAGCACCGAGAACACTTCTTAGACAATGAAATCGATGGTAGTCACTTGCCATCTTTGACCAAGGAGGACTACATTGACCTGGGAGTGACCAGGGTCGGTCATCGAATGAACATTGATCGGGCTCTGAAATTCTTCATGGAGAGGTGATTCGGAAAAAAAAATAGCCCTAATTCTTAAATGTCTGCATTCATCTATTTTCCTTAACCTAAAGAGGTTTGCTAGAAAACCCCAAGGGAGGCATAGTTGAATGTACTAACCGGCAAAACTGAAATACAACAAAAAATACAAATCAGAAAAACTATATAAATGAATATTATATATATTATATATACGTAACAACAATGCACAGAATTTTCATGAAATGATTGATTCACCAGCTGCTTCTTTTACAGTAGTGAGGGCAAAAAAAAGGCTTCATTGTGAGCCATGATAAAAACTCAGTTGCTGGGGACAGGGGAAATGTTATCTCTTTATCATTGCAATTTGCCCTCAATTTCTGCATTTGTTCTGTCAACATAGAATGTACTAATGTTGCAGCAAGTGAAAGCAGAACATGGAAAAAGGCAACAAGGGAGTAGTGGAATGTGGGCAGCAAGAGAGAGAAGCAGAGTCTTCCCCCAAAATGTTGGCAGGAAAAAAAACCCACCTAATCAAATGAAAGAGAGAAATTCATAGTGTGGCGACTCAACATATGGTTTTTGGTAATGCTTATCTGCTAAAAGGAAAAGTATATGAGGTATTTCGCCTTACATAAGGTGTTCAAGATGATTTATATTTGGGCATTGTTACTTATTTTCTAAAGCCTTCTTAGTGGTGTTTTCCGAAATGCATCTATGAGATTCAAGAAGCATTTTTATGCAGTATAGGGATAATAATATAATTGGTAAATCTTGAAGAGAAGCAGAGACATGATTTGACGTATTAATTTCGATATTTTTGGGGGAAAGATCTAAGGATTGCAGGTTTTTTCAATTTATTAAAGCAAAAATTTGAGCCAAGGTGTGATCATTCGCATGGCTGTAAAGGTCTAGAGTGTAAAGGTGACAGCTATGGTCAGATAATGAGCAGTGCCATGTTCTTGCAGACTACGGGGATAATTTAAGCCTCTTCCAATTGCAGTAGTGATGTTTATCTGTTTATACATTGTATGGACTGAGCTCTCTTTTTTCTCTTTAGCCAAAGCCGAATAACCACTGTGCTGATGTGCCTGAGAACCTGTAATCCTTTTAAACTCAGACACAGAATTATCATAGATTTTCTTTGCCCCAGAGATATTTATTCCTATTAAGGACTTTATCTAGGAGACATAGTGTGCAGGTGTAGGACCTTCTGCTGTTCCAAGAGGAACATCTGTGAAGTATTAACTACTTTAGGTGTTCTCTTGTTAGGTAATATCTGTCATCTATAGCCTTACTTTTTTATTTTGGTTTTATCAGTTGTGTGTGTTTTAGTTATTTTACTGTGAACATGTGGTTGATAATGAGCTGAACGAAACAGAAAGAAAAAGTGAGAAGCAAAATAATGAGTTGATTCATCAGCAGTATACTAGAAACAACTTATTTCCATATAACCTGTGAGCCCCCATGATTTGACATATAGAGCTCGTTCTCATACTTTAATGTCAATCATGGGGATAGTTTGAAGCCTAACGTTTTATTTGGGGTTTAGCAGTTAGCCCCTAGGGGACTCTGTAGGTGACATCACAGTGCAACTCATTTAGTCAACAGCCATCAAACTCTTTTGCTTGTTAAAACTCAACACCTTTCAACTATCTCCTCTGCAAATTCTCCCACATTTTTTAAGACTGCAGAACATTGAATTCCAGGAGGAAATGTAACTTTTTACATGTTATGTATCCATGTTATGGACACATAACATGCTTAGATAAACAGTGACAAAAGCTCTAGTTTGAAGTGCAATTGTTGAAAACCCTCGAAAATGCAATATATGTAAATGTAGGGGTAAAATCTAATATATAGAAAGAGGAAAGAAGTAAATTTTTAACAGGCATCAAATTTTATTAAGGACGCTATTCAAACAAGTCATATTTTTGAGTGATGCATTGTTTAGGCATTCCCTAACCCCTTGATTTTGGGTTCTGAGATACAAGTAGTTCTGGCTGCTTACCTGAGTAAAATTCAGAGGAAATTTGTACTGATAATTAAAGTTTCTGTTTTTTTATTTTCCTTTAAATACATTTTGATATAGTATGAATGCAATACATATCATGTACCTAGATCATTCCTAATTTCCGTATTCATTCTTTTGCACATGACCTGGATCTGCCAAGGGTGCTCAGGGGGAGGCATCTTTTGTATAACTTAACAGAACAGCACTTTCCAGTGGCACCATCATTAAAGCAAGTTGTTCTGTTGATGTCAACCTAATATGCCTGAGCTATTGCAACAAGCATTGCACATGAATATATTTATTCATTAAAGAAATATTCTGTATGCAAACCTAGGTTTTTTCCTGTAAAATAAAGATAACCTCTACACATAAAATATTTATTTTTTTAATCTTTTAGACACCAAATGACACCACTGAAAAATTACTTTGCCAGCAGCACTTATGTGTGTGTGTTACTTTGACTTCAATCCAATACTTGGTTTGCTCAAGCTCATTCCCCAGCCTCCTGCCAGACTATCTGACTCTCTGTGAGGGCACTCTCTGTGCTTAGTAGTCCTTACGAGGCAGCATTATTAGAAGGAATTTCCCACCATGCAGTTCACGTGCCAACTGTCACCAATCCAGATACAGCAAAACTATACATAACAGGAGAGTTTATGATACTAAGGCACTTGATTGACAGCTAGGGGATAGATTTTTTTTAAAAAATTCTTAAAAAATGGTACCGTGATAGTTGGGGAAAATTATAGTTTCCTCTAATTGGCTATTTAAAAAATAAAAAAAATTGCCAGTGTACATATCCTTGAACAACTGGTTCCCTGCATTATAGAACTGTAATCCTAAACCTGTGTTTGCCTTTTAATATATTTATTTCTTTGTCTGCCTGCAATTCATTGAGCCTCCACCTACATTACAGCTTATTGACCAAAATGCGAAAGTCAAAAATTCATTCCCTAATTCATTTGCCACATTGGGGATGTTTCATGATAATGTTTAAAATTCAAAATAACACCTTGTAAGAATATAATTGTGCTGCTATTTAATCATCAATCATTAGTTCCATAGTTTATTCTTAAGGGCTCAGAATACTAAAGGTCAGTAGAATAGATAAGCCTTGACCATTTATTACTGTAGAAGAACCACTGACATTAAAGATAATACTATTCTATTAAAAAATAAATAAAATAAACTGTCTTCCAGAAGGTACAGTAACTGTTTTTCAATGATATATATATTTATATATATATATTTTTTTTGTATTCAATGTAAATGTTAATTTTAAATACAGCTGTATATAGTTTTAGACAAAATGACCCATAATAGCAAATCACTAAAATGCACTTGTTTAGAATAGAGGGGGAGGCAATTTCAGCTTGACATTCCAGTTTGCATGCCAAAGGGCTGGCAGAGTGACCTGGATTGGTATGGAATGTTAAGTAAAATTAAGTCAAATAATGGTAAGGATACTTTTATAGCATCATATTCTCAGAAGATTTTTATTTTAAAAACTTTGATTCATTTTATTTTTAGTACACCCTATATTAATCGGGTAGACCACCTAGTAATTGACTAGAAAATAGAGATGTACTATAGTTTTGTCACAAACTGAAATTCAAAATTTCCACTAGAGATGGACCTGAACCACGGTTCAGAAGCAGATTTCACAGATCCGCTGGAACCCGGACTTTTTTGGATTTTTCCAAACAGTAGAACTATTTTAGAACATTTTAGAAATTTCCAAAAATTTAAAATTTTACCAAATTGAAAAAACTTAAAACTTAAATTGATAAAAATCTCAAAAAAAATATTTGGAAATAAAAAATTTGTGGAATGTCATGCAGATTTTTTAATTTTTTGGAAAATCTGTGAATCTGCAAACTAAACGAATTTCATTTGAGACCGTGATTTGCGCTTTGTATTGCAAATTTTTTTTATGCTAATATTTTTGTCACTGAAATTTGACAGTATTAAGTAGAGATGGCTGAACAGACCAATGCGTTTGAAACATGGCCACGTTTTTGTGGCCGAATCCAAAATTCTGAAATTTTGTGGCTATGACATAACTTTGTCAGTTTCCTATCAAAAAATTGGCTGTAGGCTTAAATTACAAAATGTAATCAGCAAAATTGGTTGTTACAACTTTTGGGTCAAAACTATGGTACATCCTTACTGGTAAGCTGTTGTAGGTATATTTCAAACCCAGAATTATATATAGTATAATATTTGTTTGGGCGTGGAACAGAACACATTTGCTTAATTTATTTAAGGTCTTGACAAATTTTCTTGGTAAACAAAGAATGAAAAACTACAGTTGGCATTTCACATATATTTGTGTTCCAAAGATCGAAAGAAGGGAATGGCAGTTATACAACTGTCTTTATTTAGAAGAAGATAGGGAGAAATTTACTCATCACAATTATTTTTGCAATGATCATTTGTATATTGTGTTGTGTGACACGTAATTTTTTTTTTCCTTTTATAGAGGAAAAATGTAAAGGAAAATTATACACATGCAGTAATTGACTTTTTTGTGTCTCCTCCCATAGTCATTGTCACTGACAATTCTCATTACATATGTTAATGAAAAAGGGGGGGGGGGTCTTGAAATCTGTCACTAGTGCTAGAAAGCTGTCAGTTACTGCATGAGTATAATTCCCTTTTAAATGAAACACGTATATGTTTGAGTTTGGAACGATGTGAGAACAGGGTGGGGTTGGTCAGTATAATATTAAAGAACTATATACCTTGTAAGATAAAGTTTAGCAACTATTTTATTTATTGAAGATTTTATTTATTATATTTTATTCATATTATATAGCTGTTAACTCATTTTTATTACTATCAGGACATCAGACTGGATGTAGTAAGACGAGGGAGGATTTGGGAAGGGAATGATTGTGACCTTCTCAACTAATTTCCTATCTAACATTAGAAGGTATACCTACAGAACAGTTAAAAAATAGCTGACTATTAAGTTTTATCTTTTTAAAGGGTAACTGTGGTCTCCAATTCTTCCAAACTAGTAAGAATGATATAAACCCTTCCATCACACCTTCAAAATAAAACCTAAATCACATCTGTAGATAAAATTTGTGAGAAGTTATTGCTGGAAAGGTTCAGCAATATTACTTCCTGCTTGTTTTCAGCTATGTGACCAGCTTGAAGTCATGTGACCAGTCTGCCTGCATTAATAGGCTCCCCTTCTCAACTGTCAATTTTTCCCCCAGATACTTCCTGATTTCCCCAGCATTAAGTCTTTACTGAGCATGCTTCTCCCCCGGGGCAGAGGGGCTAGCAGAGGTAAGGTGATGTCACTCAACCCACTGAAAGCAGGAAGTTTGAACATTCACCCCAATATCATTTCTCACAGGCTCCAGCCAGAGATGTGATTGTGGCTCTTATAAAGGAAATAATGCTTTCATTATGCTTGTGAAGGTTCTCATTCATCCAGGTCATGGTATATCTGTTGTATTCAATTAGATCAAATGGACTGATGAAATGTAGTTCTTGAAGACGTTTCGCTAGTCATCCGACTGGCTTTCTCAATCAGAATGACTTGTACAAGAATCTGTGGCAATATGTACCCTGGAAAATCCCAATTAGCATATCACAGCCAGGTGTTAAGGGTGTGATTAGATAGTGGCTAAGAGGGTTATGTAGAACGCCAGAGTAAGGTGTTAAAACAGCATTGTACATGGCAGACAGTTGGTGTCGAACCCCCCCACCTCTATTAGGCTGGTTTCTTTATTTTCACATAAATGGCCTCCTTAAACACCTCTCTTGAACCAGTCACGTTCCTTCGCCAGATGTTAACATTACAATCTTCAAAGGTATGTCCTTTATCCTTAAGATGCAGATACACGGCTGAGTCCTGACCCGAGGAATTGCTCTTCTGTGCTGGGCCATACGTCGATGCAGTTGCTGTTTGGTCTCCCCCACTACAAATCAGGCATTTTCACTGCACTGCACTGCATATATGATGTCGCTTTTCTTGTGTTTTGGTATTGGGTCTTCGGATGTACAATTGCTGCCTCAGTGTGTGTTGTCGGTTTAAAGCAGACAGGGATACGATGTTTTTTGAAAATTTTCTTAATTTTCTCAGAGACCTGCTACATATGGGATGACATGTTCTTCCTCCTGTCTTGCTTTTCCCCTTCAATTTGGTATTCGTGTTCTTTTCTTTCCTCTACTCTTTTGAACAAGGCCCAGTCTGGATATCCACAAGTTTTAAGGGCTCCTCTGAGATGTTATTTCTTTAGCCTTCGCCTCTGTGCTAGTGGGGATGTGTCGGCTCTGTGTTGCAGGGTTTGATGACCCCAGCTTGTGATCTAAAGGGTGGTGGGAGTCAAACATCAAATACTGATCTGTGTGTGTTGGTTTCTGTAAACCTCTACTTCCAGGTACCATTTTCCTTAACTTCTACCAAGCAGTCCAAGAAAGCCAGTTGTTGTTTTGTACACCTTCCTTGTGGATTAATGTTTTGGTCCACCGCCATAATGTGTTTCTGTGAAAAGCTGTACTCCTTCGGTGGATTTTAACCCAGGAGCCAATTCCTCGGGGCAGGACTCAGCCGTGTACTGCATCTTAAGATAAAGGACATACCTTTGAAGATTGTAATGTTAACATATGGCGAAGGAACGTGACTGGTTCAACAGAAGGTGTTAAGGAGGCCATTTATGTGAAAATAAAGAAACCAAGCCTAAATAGAGGTGGGGGGGTTCGAAACAAACTGTCTGCCATGTACAATGCTGTTTTAACACCTTACTCTGGGCGTTCCTATAACACCTCTTAGCCACTATCTAATCACACCCTTAACACCTGGCTGTGATATGCTAATTGGGATTTTCCAGGGTACATAATTGCCACAGATTCTTGTACAAGTCATTCTGAATTGAGAAAGCCAGTCGGATGAATAGCGAAAAGTCTTCAAGAAATACATTCAAGTCCAGTTGATTAATTGAATACAACAGAAATGCTTTCATAAATCTCTAACTTGTTTGGAGACCACAGTTGCCCTTTAAGGTAGTTATTTATAAATTAATTTGTATGGTGGTATTTCTTTACATTAATTCAACAGGAAATATGTTTTCCCCACTGAGTAGATTTATATAATATAGGGTGTGTATATATATATATATATATATATATATATATAATATATAATATTATATATATATTAAGTGGTCTCCACTTAAAAATAGAGTTAACACAGATGTAGTTATTGCACGTGCATATTTTCAGTAATACACTGTAGTAAATGCTACAGAAGAAGGCTAGTTTATTACAGATTTAGAAGTGGTTATTTATTGAAAGGAAAAACTCATGTGAAAGCATTTTATGATATTAATAAATATTTATATTAAAATATTCACATTGGTTAAGAATTTAAAGTAAAACTATTGTCACCAAACAAGTTGATTTTAAATGAAAGGCCAGGTTCCTACCTTTAAAATGAGCCATCAACCATCTCTCCATGTGCAGCACAGCCCAAGATATGATGAAATCACTGATCAGAAAGTTAGGGGGTGGGAGGCTCCGAAACAGTGGTCACAATACTAGTTCCTCCTTCCAATTTGAGGTTGGCACATGCTCAGTGCAGGAGAAAGCAGAAGAAACAAGAAAAAGATTGAATTAAGCATGGTACACACCATGCAACCGACTGGTCAGCCAGGAGAAAGGACTGTCAGACGCGGCAATAGTGGCCGCAGTCGACAGTTTGCTGCGACCGAGTGTGCGGTACATAGAGGGCCGCACAATCGACAGTGGTTTTCTGACCTGTCTGATCGTGCATTCGTCCGATTCGGACAAACAAACGGTTGGTTGTGTCTGAAAACCCATAAAATTATTTTGGGCCGATCAACCGATACACTGAACTATTGGTTGATCGGACCGAAATATTGCATGGTGTGTACCAGCCTTTACAGTGACTTCAGGAGGAGTGGGAGGGGCCACAGGGGGTTTCAAGGGGATTGCAAGGGGAGACACGAAAATGGGACTACTCACATGGTGTCAAAGCAGGAAGTGCAGGGGACCTGGTGATGCTGCTACCATATCACACATAAAAATGTAAATATCTTCAAAACTAGGTAAAAAAAATAAAGTAAATTGCAAAAATACTCAGGAAAGCAATTTCTATCAATTTACCTAAAGTTATTTTTGGACCACAGTTAAGGCATGTGAAATCCATATGCCATGAAAACAGTATTTTTCGCACTATTAGGAACATGATCTCTTAAAGATGCCCTGATGTATTTTCATAGGACACCAGGGGGCATATTTCTAAAAGAGCGCTATTTTTGCTATATCACTTACGTCAGACTTCACTATGGTGAATATTTGTGCCGAGATGTGCGGCAGTAATATCACTATATTCATTGAGATAAGTTCAGTACGACGATGAAATAGAGAAATAGCATTAGAAATACTACCAATACCAAACCAGGGCTGTAACTGGCAGTTAGGCAACATTACAGGGGAAGGGCTAGCCTTTAGCAGTACTAATACACATATTTACACATATAAATAAGACCCCCGTTTGAATTTATTGTGCAATAATGGCAATCAGAAACTTGAAATGCGGACATCGGAAACTAGTAAAACTAGTCTAACACCCCCCATGTACCCTTATTGTATTGGAAAACCCTTCATAATGCACGGACACCTTCTAATGACCCATTTCCAGAATAGAGAAATTGAGAAAAAAACAACCTTATAAATATGCACATGTAAATTTTTATATTGTGCTCTCCATACAACCAGCAGATACAATCGCTCTTTGTCATCTCTTTAATGTCCACCCCCACTCCTTTTGGGGCACTGTAGGGCTTCCTCCCCCAGCCCCAACCGCTATGTTAATATGTGCAGAAACTCCCCTGATCATTACTTACCTTCCCTCTTTCCTCCAGCGTACTGTCCTAGCCCTCTGCTTGCATGAAACTGCAAGCAGGGGGCCGGACCGGCAGCCGTGTACGTGAATGATTGAGAGGCAGCCAATCACGGACATGGCTTCCGGCTATCCAGAACGCCGGAGGAGAGAGGTAAGGTAAGTAATGATCGGGGGAGTTTCTGCACATACAGTATTAATATAGCAGTTGGGAGGAATCCCTACAGTACCCCAAAGGGGTTTTACTCTAGGGGGAGGGAGAGGAAAACGGGAGGGAGAGGCTGGGATGTAAGGTAAGGATTTTATTACACTACACAGTGGGGCCAGTAGTGGGTTAAATTCTACTTTTGGGGGTTGACGTGCCCTTTAAGTTCTTGCTGAAATGATGCTGAAGAGGAAGCAGTTTATTGTCCATGATGAAGGTGCCATATCCACATCTTGCCATAAAACTTTAACAAGAGATGAGTCTGGTTTCCAAAATCCAAGGATCCGGTAAAATTTTGGGAAATTCATTAAGTCTTTAAACGTAAACCGAAACATCAAAAATTCAAAAATCGAGATTGAAAAAAAAAGCCCCACTTTAATATTCTGCAAAACCGCTGGCAGAACAAAACTTACCGTGTTCATTTCCATTTTTGGATTCTCCAGAAAATTTAGAACATTGAAAATCCAAATAAAACCCCATAGAACCCATAGTGAAAGCCCCAAATAAAATAAGGGTAGATAAACGTGGTAGATGGCATGATGAGGCTACATTTGAGGTTTTCCTAAAATACGGGGCTACTTTCAATGGTTAACAAATACATGAGGCTTCTTTCAAGGGTTACCGAAATCAGCCTTATATATTCGGTAACCCTCAAAAGTATCCTCATATATTCAGTAACCCTCCAAAAACTCCATATTTTCGATAATTTTCAGAAAATCCGAGATCTGAATTTTCCAAACGGTTCCGACTGAACTTCGGAACTTGTAGTTCCGAGTCGGAAATGGGCGTACCTGAAGGGGCCCGGTTCCGAGTTTGGGGGCCGGGCCTCTGACTCCCTCCACCATGCAGTATTCTCCTGTTGTATCTTATTTCAGGATTGGCCTTTGCCAGTTGCTGTGTCTATGTTAATAGCTTAGAATAAAAACTAAAAGCACCTAAGGGCCTGCTACACTGTGATCCACTGAATTATTAGGTTTCCTCTACACTAGTGTTTCTCAACTCTTTTTATCCTTGAACCCCTGAAACAATGTTTATATTTTGGGGGATCCCCTAGATTAAACAATATATTTTTATTTTTCTCATAAAGATATCTAGATTTAGGTTACCACATTTTGTATGATTTTCTGTGTGATATGTGGGATAAATGTGTCTGTTTATCCAATAACCTATAACAAACAATGCAATTATTTTACTGTATCTTTTCCAACTGCATTATAATAAAGAGTTCAGTTTAAAACATATATTTGCCATATAGCAAGAAAACATTTAATTGTAATATTTTATCAATTTCCATCAAAAAATATACCTACAAAAAAAGTAGTTTTCACTACAGCAAAACTATCTGCTGTTACAGTATATTAACTTTAGTTCTATTTCTACCTACCTTTCAGCAGGTTTTGCAGAAAAAAACGATTTAACGATTTCACAAAACCATCCAAATTAGAATATGTTCTCGAAGAATTGCTGATTTTTTTTTTTTAGGTGAAAGGTTTCTCTCTTACCTTTGAAAGAAGTTCTGGTTTACTTCTCTAAAAACATTCAGTCAGAAGTTATAGCGCTGAATAGGTTAATGTTTTCTGCTACCTGAAGGGTAAAACTGATTCTGGTTTGCAAAGGCTGAAGAATGCAAAACAGATATTTTTAAGACTTTGTTTTTTGAACACAAATATCAAACAATGAGTGGGTGGGAGCTAATAATAAAGTAGTGATTTATCAATTAACTGGAAAGGGGGCATGCAGAATCAGTAAGCATTTATCTTTTCACCACCATATATTCTGACTGCACTCTTAGCAAACCAGGTCTTGTTTAAAGGTAAGGCATCAGGCATTGATTTAGCCCTAATGTTTTTGAAGACCATATTTCTCCTTACTTGGGTGTCCATGTTGGTGATAAATAATAACTTTAGAAAACATAATTGATATCCATCTCTTATTTCTGCTTTATCGTGATTTTTTTTTACATTGTGCCTTTCTTAGATATACATTTGGGCCAATATTATACTTTACACCTCTAATCGTACTATAAACGTGACATGGTTTCTCTTACAGCTCCTATGAGTGTCAGTTGCTTGTCAGGATAATAGCAGGAACACAGTGACTCATCTTTGCCATTTAATTCAGGATGTTTCTGAGAAAAGAAGCTATTACAGACAAAGTCATTTGCTTTCAGGATGCATCGTGTTTGGGTGCTGCCTAGATACGTTACACACATGTCATGTTGTACTATTAATTGCCAATTATGTATGTACAAACATATGACTTCATAAAAGGGAATAAGCACAATAATCAGAATAAATAAAGAAATATGATAGAAAATGATTAAGTACAGATATAAGAGTTTATTGGAATAGCCATTAATACCAATATTCAGTGACACTGATGGATATGAGATTTGGTATAAGGCAAAGAGAACAAATGTTGAATGAGATGTAGATTAATGCTATTGTGTAATATTCAAGAGGAATCTTTACACCTTCATCAGGTAATCCAAATGGTTGGCTTTACTTGTCCTACGTGAATTTATAATTTTATTGAGTCATCCTATTTCCAGTTTGAAGATGGTTTATAGTTTTATAACAGCAGGAGACTATGGTTATGTTTCTGTGGCTATGCATATGGGATTTGGACCTCAAGTTTCTAGTTTCTTTTCTAAATCATTATTTAATTAAAGTGAAGAATGCGCAACAAATCTTATTGGAGGAGAGCGAGTGACAGAAACACCTAATGGCTAAGTAAGTCTCTCACTCTCCTCCAGAGATAAGCTTGGGGATGGGGATTATCAGCACTCTCGTTCTAAGCATGGTATTAAGAGAGTTCTAGAGAGAATACGAGAGAGTGTACTAGATAGAGTACTAGGGAATGTACCAGAGAGAGTACTAAAAAGGTGAACTAGAGAGAGTACTAGAAAGTGTACTAAAGAAAGTACTAGAGAGTGTCTGGAGCATGAATACAGATTTGTTTTCTAAATGTTTTTCTTCTATAGCTGGTTATATTTTATTGGTTGGGCAATGGTGGTACCTCCCTGGAATTAGTTTTTGCTCGGTGGGATGTATAGGATTTACTGATAAAAACTTTCTTATCTTGCAATCTATTTTTCTTTTATTTGTTTGGAAGGAAGGGCAATATCCGTATGTAAATCGTGGTTATCTTGTTCCAAACACTTTTGCCAATGATTGCGATAATGTAAGAAAATATTAAACTCACATCCACCTCCTGTCTTGTCCATATCTACCTGCTTTTACTGGATCAGAATTTTTCTCTGGTTGACCTTGGAATAAGTAGGTTTAAGATTAAATGATTCATTTTGGGGGACTATGTCCACTACCACTATAACACATATGTCTTTTGTATTCTTTTGACATCACTTTGCAGATGTATTATTTCTGTACATGATGTCACTGGTTTACAAAAGCTACAGGCATTTCAACCCATCATAGATTATGTGAACAGTGAGCGAAGGCCTGACACTATAGACTGGAAGCAATGATTTCTCATTCAAAAAAAACCCCAGCAACTAGTAATATCATAGAGTGGGAGTAGTGTGTTGTGCTTTCATTGTGTAACCATTTTACAGAATTGCTTTGTCACAGGAAGTGAGAAAATGGGAGATAAATAATGGACATTAACATTTTTGAAGCATCAGAATTTTCTACACTGTACTATAATAATACAACCCATATCCTTCTAAATGGGCATTGGACTCTTTTTGGTATAAGTTATTGTAAGTCCCAAAGATGAAGGATTTTAACTGTTTTGACAGCAACTGTTATTGCAGCTGATAGCAAGGTTTAGCTGTGTATCAGTGTAAGAGGTTGTGTAATTGTTAATCTGCCTCAATGCACTGGTATAGTACAGTTAGAAGGCTTAGTGCCCGGTTAATTACCCACGTATTCTTCAGGCTGTTCAAGTTACTCTAGAAACTGAAATCTGGCCAAGCAAAAGGAAAATAGCCACAGGCTTAAGCCGCTGCCATTTTCTTTTGTTGGATGATCTAATGGAGATGTCTAGTGATATTATTTCTTTTGTGTGTGTGTTTTGTAGACAGTCACATTGGTTTTTGAGAGAAGGTGCAGCATTGTAAACAGAAAGTATCAGGCACAGCTGAAATGACATAATTAGCTAGTGTCTTGTTAGCTATTAGTGATGCGCTATAGTAATTAATAGTAAAATAATGCTTTGTTCACACTATAGCGCGTTTTGGTGTGGTAACATCGCACCCAAACGGTATGCACATAGAAATCAATGGCACCATTCACATAGCATCGCACTGTAATGTGTTGCGTGCATTAAAGGGTATGTCCACCCTTGAAAAAAAGTTTTGATATAACATTCCCCCTGTCCCCCCAGCCCCAACCGCTCTATTTTATTATTAGAAAGTGCCCCAAACTTTACTTACCTCCCCTCTTTCCTCCGCCGCAGTGCCAGGCCCTCTGCTTGCGAGAAAATGCAAGCAGAGGGGTGGGACCGGCAGTCGCGTCTGTGATTGGCTGAGCGGCAGCCAATCACAGACGCGGCTGCCGGGAGTTCAGTGCGCCGGAGGAAAGAGAGAAGGTAAGTAATGTTTGGGGCACTTTCTAATAATAAAAATATAGCGGTTGGGGCTGGGGGGACAGGGGGAATGTTATATATAAAGGGTTTTACGCTAGGGGGAGGGAATCTTAATCAGGAGGGAGGGGGAGAAGGGCTGCAGTACGCATGCCAAACTTCTCCCGGAGGCCAGATAGGAGGCAGAGTCCTATATGGACTCTGCTATCCTCCTGGTGGGCAGTTTTGGGGACTTTGTGGGGGCTACAGGAGACCCTTATGGAGCTGGGATGTGAGGTAAGGATTAAACTACACTACATGGTGGGGCCAGTAGTGGGGGGGATTATAGTTTTGGGGGTGGACATGCCCTTTAAGACACAGTGTTGCTATTGAAAATAATGGCAGGGGGTGAGCGTAGCCTATTACAAACACACATCCATAATTAAAGGGCTTGTCCACTAAAAAAAACCCTTTGTTTTAAAATGTAGATTACCCCCCCAAACCCCACTTTCACATTATTAACAGTTTCCAAAGACCCCCCGGAACTTCCTTACCTGACCAGGTCCCTCGCTGCTCCTACTCTGCCGCTGCTGCTGACAGACGCTCCACTTCCTGGTTGCAGCTGTCAGTTAAGGCATGACGTGACATCACGCCCAATCGCCTGACAGCCGCAACTATGAAGTAGAGCAGCTGTCAGCGCAGAAGTCCCCTGCTCCTGTTTTTGCTCGAAACGAGTTTGAAACAGGAGCAGGGGGCAGCACCTAGTGTGAAAAAGACACACTGCAAATAACTATATAATGTAATTGTTGCCAGTGTCTTCCAGCCGTAGCCCACGCTATACTATATAGAAAAGAAAAAGAAAATAAGACACAGCCCCTGTTTTGTATTTGTCTAGTTTTTGTGAGTTGGGGTCAGACTAAATTATTATAATTGTAAACACATAAAAATAAAAGTGATAAGAATATTTACTTATGGTTCCAATTGTTCGTTGTTCAATTTGCGGGAAAGCACTGCTATCTAGAGGAAATAAGGAATCTATACCGATGGCAATTAGGGTGGGATGTGATGTGTTTGCATTCCGCTGTTTCATATGAATTTCATTTATAGAAAGCTTTCAGTCTAAAACACAATGTGTGTGATTGTATCTATATCGTTATTCTCATAAATAAGAAATTTATATAATTATAATATAATATATATAGATATATAGTCAGGGAAATTATTGTATGATTAAAAATATATATATCTCTATATATATTTTTTTTTTACCACTGTTTTATATAATAGCGAAATGTGAAAATCTAATGTCCTCTTTGAGGTATATTTGGGACTAAGGTACAGTAGTATTGCACGATACCTTATAAAACACAAAAGAGCAAGGTACTCTGCTCAATATATGCTTAGCAAGCTGCCCCATATTAAAGTTACACTTTAAGGAGTCAAGGGCCCTATTTATAAAAAATAGTTGTCGTTATCGGTAAAAACCCGGTCGTTATTTTACGATAACGATCGGTATTTTACGATAACGATAACGATTTTTTATAAATAGGGCCCCAAAGGTTTACATGGCTAAATCCTTAAACTAGTGTTTACTACATGTCTATGGCACAACGCACCATCAGGGTTATTCAATAAAAGTTCTTATTGTTTAAAATAGTGCTAATTTTGCCCCAACCAATCAGATGTTAGCTTACAAATGTTAAATAAGATCTGATTGGTTGGGGCAAAATTAGCACCATTTTAAACGATAAGAACTATTATTGAATCTCCCTGCATATTTTTAATTTGAAAATGAGAAACATTTCTGGTTAGTCAGTATGAGGGTGGAATTTATTGTTTGCACCTCCCATGGTATACATATAAATTAGGTCTTACCTTGGATGAGGCAGTCCAAAACAAATGATGACACTGAAATGTGGGATTCTAAACTGAAAATATTGCCTCCTTCTGTAGTATAAACTAGTGTCCTCCTTATGGACTGCAGGGCATGTTGGCAACTTGCATGTCTTGTGGTTGGTCCAGAAAACTAATTATGGAGGAAGAAGTATCATGTTTTACCACAGCAATTAGGTACAAAGGAGAACACAGGTTCAATAGAATTTGTATGACATCAGTATAAACTAATGTGTAAATGTTGGCACCAAAGATGTCAAGTGATCTCAAAAGAGGTAAAAGCACAAAGATTTTGAGTTTGACTCTGGTATTGTGGACCCACCAAAAACACATGAAACATTATTTTTCCATTTCATTTTTCTTTTATCTCCTATTAGTTTCGATTGACTCTTCTCCCCTGTGTATTGTATTTACACTTTCCAGAGGCACTTGGGCTGACTGTGAGTTTTCACAGTTAGCCCAATAACGAATTAAGCCCCCATAATGAAGCCAATTTAGCTCTGTACAGAAGTGAAATTTGACAGAAACATATCTATGCACATATTAGCTTGTGTTAACTTGCTTGCAAAAATGCAGTTGCCCTTTAAATATAATTTTATTTAAGGCAAACCTCTGTATATTAAAGGGGTTTAGTTACGTTCACTGACACCTGCGTTATTCATCAAGGAAACATTATCATGTGACCATGTTTCCATCATTCAGCATGTATGTAGAATCCCCTCTTTATTTCCTGTAACCTCTATTTTCACTTTCATATTTGCCAAATATACCACCATGTCAATAGAAGTTGGTAAAGAAAGCTAAATGTCTGTGTGCCAACTCTTGTTTTCTGAGACATTCTTGTATTAATAACTTGTGTTTAACACTATGTACAAAGGAAACAGCTATACATATTTTCTATTCGATTTTAGAATTTCTGTAAAAAAAATAAAACTAAAACTTACCAGGAATTGGGAATTTGGTCTAAATGTTTAAAGGATAACTATACTATAAAATATTTTATATATACTTGTTATAAATGGGAAGTACCTGGGGCAGGGAGGTTGGATTGATTATTCCTATCTCACAATATTGTTTTGTTGAGGAGCTACAGCATGTACAGTTTTGATTTGCCAGGTTAGTATTGAACTATTCCTGTATTAAAGAAGCCAGGAGGAAGACTGGCAGAATTAGTTTTCTTTGGGCTGGTGCTCCTTACAGAAACAATATTGGGAGGAAGAAATAACCAATCCTATAACCCTGTCCCAAGTACTTTTCATTTTAACTCTGTTTTTTTTTTAAAAAACTTTATACACACGATAGTTCTCCTTTAATTGTTTCCAGTGTGGCCATAAGAAAAAAGTGACCTCTCTTTTCTAATAGCTAATTGGATGATGGTGTGAGGAAATTTCTAGATGATCTGTAAGAAGAGGTAAACATAGATCAAAATTTTGGGCTGTCTCCCCTGGGCAATATTTCAGTAGTGTCGAGTTACGTTCCGACAGCGGTTTCATTCTGAAAATCCGATTGGGATTTTTTTGCATTTTCGGGATTTGAAGTATCTCATAGCATTTTATAACTTTTCATTTGGAATTTTCTAATGTAATTTTTGATTTTCCAAAGGAATTTTAGAATTTTTCGATGTTTACATTTTTTTAAAACTCCATCAGATGTGCAGATTTTTGAAACCGACAGTTCCAAATGGAAACCAGGACACATCACTAGTGTTGAGGACAAGATATGGTTCAAAAACAAATTGGACACAATTTAGCATATATTAATATGATGGATCGGGTGTCGGTCCGAAATATGGGCCATATGGTTAGATCTGTGGGTAAACTATGTCGAATCTATCGACTGCTATGTTGAGGTACATATTTAAACTAGACTTTGAGGAGGCCAGTACCTCATTCTTGCCTATATGGCATTTGATTGTAAATTTAGAATGAGTTAATGGCTTGGACTGCCACCTTGTGGTTCCCAGTAAAATGACAATCTTGATAATGGGTAATTTATTTTTTAGAATATGCGTAACCATTGCATCTATCTGTAGTTTGAATTATTTTCACCAAAAAATAACATTTCTGAGTTAAGTTTCATTTAATCACTTATAGATCACATTAAGGCTGCAATATTTAGCAATGCTGGGAATCAATTGCAGTTACCTATCACTGCAAATAAGCATCCTTATAGAAAACAAGTTAGTTCTGCACAGTATATGTAACAAACTAGATGACATAGGTAAACACTGAGTTCAAATAGCCTGTCATAATAATTTTATAAAAAATTTAATCATTTCCCACTCTGGCTCCTCCCACAGTCATTGTCACTGACAAATTCTCCCATCTCCTACATTGGAAAACATATGTTAATGGGGGAGGAGTTAAAAGTATAATTCTCCTTCATTTCCAAACATTTAAAAACATCAGTATATTTATTACAGTGTTGTATATTTTTCTAGGGACATGTTTATAAAACAGCTGTCTCTACTACAATTGGAAGTAATAATTTACGGATCATTCCTAATTAGGGCGCTCTACTGCATTTATAGATGGGTAAATACTGGTTTTTACTGCAGTCTGTGTTTTGTTTTTTAAATATGACCTTAAGGTCTCATCTCACCTTATTATTTTATATTATTTTAAGTGACAATGGTGGATTGTAACATCGATTTGTCTCCTTACATTGTTCTCTATACGGTACCTTCCCTTAACCTGGCTTACGATTTACACTAGTTTCTAAAGAATTAACTGGCATTTCTTTATTTTCTAATTACATTGGTTGCTACACGTCGTTAAACAAATACAAATAGATTTGTTGGCAAATATAAGGTCACCTATTGATGGTGTGTGATTGTTTACGGACTAAGCGCAGTTTTGCATGTAGTGTGGAAACTTGACTCTACGGACTACATTTTCTTTTTATATCTAGCCAATCAGGCTCTGTGCCTGACCATACCGCAGTTCTGATATTTGTGTGCAGAATTCTGGAACTCCTTTATGACAATACAGGCCGGCGAAGCATTACAAGGCAAGCCCAGAGCATAAAAGAGATAGATTTGGACCACAAGTTTGGTTGGCAGAAATGTTAGGTTTATCTCTCCAATCAGTCTGAGGTATGGAATAGCACATTACTGTGACAACAACAGTGACATAAACAACATTAATCCTGCCGAAGCTGAATGGATTGACGGAGTCTTGTGCTCCGGCACCAACAAGATTCCTTCCCACCTCTGCTGTAAAATTGGTTTCAACTGGTCCATGTTGGCATTCTTACTTGATATTGTAAAGCTTTCAGGAAATGTACAGTCACAAAGGGGTTAAAGTTCACGTTCTAGACTTTACCTCATCCTATGATATTGTAGAACTACTGAGTCTACTAAAAATGACTGAGCCTCTATTGACAAATGTTCTCTCACGGGATTTTAGTGTTGATCATATGGTAGCTTACGACCGGTTCATTAGAATAGGAGAAAAGACACCTGAGCATGATGTAATTATAGTTTTTTATATCTTAAATTCCAAATGATTACTTAAGGCAATCTTCTATGAGATTTTATAATCCTTAATCTATTGTATGTAACGGGTATTGACGGATGGTTCTCCTGTGATTTATATGGGGTTAGCTTCCTTTAAAGTGGCATGCTGTCCGTATAGACCAATATAAAGAAAATATCTAAAGCTCATTATATATAGATATTATATGCATTTCCTATGTGGGGGTGGTGGGCTGTGGGGAAGGTTCGTCCCTTAGAAACATATGAACTGCAGCTTTTTTCTGTATTTAAGTCCCTAGTTGTGTCTTCACAATATGACCCTTCCATTAAAATGCCTGAAAGATATCGCCGTGGATCCAAAGGAATATGGATTCAGATTTTTCAAACCTATATCTACAAGGGTAATTATTTAAAGCCATATCTGCCAAGAGCTGACTTATAGTTTTTTTAAAAAAAAAATATCTGGAACTTGAGGATACAGGCATGTATATGTTTAATAGAATGGAGCGTTCTTTGTCTTCATCAACCTACCCTGTTCTCAGTTTATTTGATTTTATCATCCTCGGCATAGTTTGTTGGAATAGATGGTGGACGGACTTGGTGCAGCCATAGAAGGTTTTTCTGTAGAGCAGGAGAATATGGAATAGCCTAGATGCTGTCCTCAAGATGGCTGGCTACAGTCCCCGTGTGTCTGCAAATGAATCTCAGTTCTAAATGCATTTTTGTTTTTCATGGGGAGGGTTGTTGGATGAATGTAGGGTCCTCCATTAATATTGAGGAGGCCTTAGTTGATGCTGGGAAGGGCTATTGAGTATAACTCACACACTCCCAGGGAAGGGTTGGTAAGTAGTGCTCATCTGCTCCTTGTTAGGGTCTCACTGGGTGCCTGTGTTCTCTGATTGTAATAATAAAAAAAAAAGAAGTGCCAACCATTTGTTGTGTGTTAATTATTTAAAAGACAAACATACATTCAATTTTAATAAAGAGGCTGATGTAAGACATACTGTAGTGTAGAATTTGAGGTTGAATAAAGACATACGTCCATCTAGTCCAACAGATCAGCAATACCCACATTTCCTGCCTAACTGTTGATCCAGAAAAAGGCAAGAAAAAGAAGAAAAACAGGAAAATTCCTTCCTGACTCCAAGTGGCAATCGGAAATTTCCCTGGATCAACTCTACTTTATGTATCAATACCAGTAACTTGCAACATTCCTTGTTTGCAGAAACTCATCCAGCTTTTTTTTTAAACTGACCAATGAACCTGCCATTACAACGTCCACTGGAAGACAGTTCCATAGCCTTCTCACAGTGAAAAACCTTTTCCAAACTTGAAGACCAAGGGCCATATTTATAAATGCACGGTATCGCACATTAGTGTGATTATTGGCAAGTTACAACGGCGCCTGTAAATTTAAGTCTGCGGTCGTAAATCTTTAAAACAATTGTAAATTTAAGGTAATTTTAGCGAATATTAAACTGAACGTTGGAGTAGCGATATTGCTAAGAAGCGATACCGTGCCTCTATAAATATGGCCCTAATCTTCTTCCAGTCTTAAGGGATATCTGTGTGTCCTCTGACATGTTCTATTGGTGAACAAAGCCCCATTGTATGGCCAATTAATGTATTTATACACAGTAATCATATCCCCAGGCAAATGGGGGATACATGGACATATTTTAATGTGGCATTTATTCTTGTCACACTTAGTAAGAGATATTTAACATCTTCACCATCTCCTAGAATTCCCCAACATCATGGACATGTAAATGTTTTAACCCCTAGACAGTTGCAAGTTTGACTTAAATTCTTGAAGTTCTAGTGATGAAAATGTATCTTCTGTGTTTACACACATAAAAGAAAGTACAAAGAAATAATGAAAGCCATACATTTATGAGAAATAAATGAGCCGCTATCTTTGAGTTTAAAAATAGCAATGTTATTCTGTGGGGGAACGTAAATCTACGATCGCAGCTGTAAATTTAGGATCGTTATCGGACATTTACGCTAGAGATCGTAAATTAACGATGGTTAAAGGAGCAGTATTGCTAGAAAGCATCACCGCACCTTTACAAATATGGGCCACTTACCTAAGAATCACTAAAGTCTTTGTTTTAATTTTTCTTCTTCTATGGTTTCCTTCTGCAGGTGGGAATGAATTCAAACCTAGGGGGATAACTAAGGCTTGGTTGAGTGTTTCCCAATAAACGTAGAATCCCTGGAAATTCAGTGCTGACTTTTGTAATAAATTAACTAGATTAGTATCAGGCTCACACTATCTGCTACCAACCACACGTACTAACGTACTATAACGTTGGATTCATTTGGCTATTTTCTCACTTTGGCATGGAGCAGAGAGAGGAACAGAGAAATGTGTGCAAGGGCAATAAAGTAGAAGACGGGGCGTGGTGTTCGGGATGTGATGTCACATGGGGGCGTGGTCATAACTAGGGGTGGTGGAAGGAGGGGTTAGGGTGGAGTTAGGGGCATTCCCAGGGGGCGTGACGAGATTCAAGTCTCTCAAATCTGGGAGTCTGGGGTGGTCTTGCGGGAGACCACCCCAGATTGCGGGAGACTCCAAGGCAATCCAGGAGGGGTGGGATACCTGAAAATGTTTGCCTCCGCACTCCCCTTTAATAGTGAGAAAACATGCTGGGTGCTGTTATAAAGCCATAGCCAATGGCAAAGATCAAGCATATATAATAGAAATATAGACAAATCCAGTGTTTTTATTAACACACGTGACGTTTCGGTACCTGTGTGGTACCTTCTTCAGACAATGTAATAACAAAAGTGCACAATGCTGATTGAATAACGTGAGGCAAGAGAAGTATCAGTGACCTCTTGTGGTACAAAACATGAAATAACTTGTATACAATAAATTCCCATATTTTATCACATACACATTATTTAGCACATAGTTTATGACACTTTCATAAGATTGTATGGCACAAACACTTTATTATGTACTATATTTATACATATTCCTATCATATTTGAACATTTTAACTTTGTAAAAACCTTTGCCTTTTATTATGGAAATATATTGTATACAAGTTATTTCATGTTTTGTACCACTAGAGGTCACTGTTGCCTCTTCCCTCACGTTATTTAAACAGCACTGTGCACTTTTATTGTTATTATATTGTCTGAAGAAGGTACCACACAGGTACCAAAACGTCACGTGTGTTAATAAAAACCCTGGATTTGTCTAAGACTGGAGTGCACTATATTTCTATTATATATGGCAATAAAGTAGAAACGCCATTATCCAAAATGTCCACAACCTCACACATTACTGCAACTTTACAGCTAAAAACACAGTCTAAAATGTAACTTTTAGGAAGGATAAGGCAGAAATCTAGCACCACGGAGTTTTAGGCCACAAAAATACCTTCCTTTAAATAAGCAGTTTATATTTTAATTGGCTATGGAATCAGATTGACCTCCTGCTTACAAAAATATTCCTCTGCACAGGAGTAAATACATATAATAAATGAAGTCTTATTTGGGGCTAATTTGAGGGCTATTTTATGGGGTGCAAATGGACCTAAAGATAAAATGTGTTTAATGATTAACTAGAAGTTGTTAAAATGGTGGTCAAGCAAGGCTTGACCAGTAGTAACCCCAACCCCCCATTCAGTGCAGAGAAAACTCTGGAGAGCATGCACTAAATATCTCTGAGCTTTCACTGTGCTGATGGAAACTGGGCAAAAAAGCAATCTGCACAAAAAATGGTGATGGCATGCACTCCAGTAAGGGATAGGAGAACAGTGCATCATCCAGTACAGTGCATCATCCAGTACAGTGCATCATCCAGTACAGTACAGTGCATCATCCAGTACAGTGCATCATCCAGTACAGTACAGTGCATCATCCAGTACAGTGCATCATCCAGTACAGTGCATCATCCAGTGTGGCCTGCCCCATTACAATGCCACTCAAGCGTTAACAGATCACAAAACCTGATCAGAAGCATGTGAGAATCGGACCAACCAGGACTAGCCCCCCCCAAAACCCACGAATGCCAAGTGGAGCAGGGAAATCAATATGGCAGCTCTGTACAGGAGAGCAGAGGCCATTGATGTAAGGGATAGTGGCCTGTATGTCACTGGTAAAGAGAGAAGAGTAATAAAAATAGAGAAACGGAAGGAGAAGGGGGGATGAAGGAGTTTACACGAAAAATACATTGACACCAGTGAATGATTTTGGTTTAGTTGTTTTACAAGCAGTTGCAGTCAAATTCCATAATGAATAATTTTATTTCATTTGCATTTTTTCCTGGGTTGAAATCAGTGTTAAGGGAAAGTGCAGTCAATTATCTACAATAACACCATAATGTTCATAAATAAGTTTACAGTCGTGCATTTCCAGACTTGTCCACACAGGGGAGCACCATAGTTAGGAATCAGCTCTAATGTAGATGAAGTAAAATGTAGAGAACTGTGATACATTTAATGGACTAACAGTTTCTTTTAGTAGACAAGCTTTCAAGGGATCAACCCTCTTCCTCAGGTCAGAGCAGTACTGATAGAAACAAAGGTTAACAGAAAGTAAAAAACTAATTACATAAGATAACAAGATAATAACCCCCCCCCCCCAGAATATACTAAGGAATGAGCGGGGGTAATAAAATATAGAGGGGGTGGGGTGGGAGAATAATGAGGGGGGATGCTGGATGAGAGAAAAGCAGACACTGAGAATATGCACATATTGTATACTATCCACATATTTTCTATATACAAATATATCACCAGTTATAGTGGGTTAGGAACCCCAAGTCTTGGTTTAACCCATTGATTTTGGAGTCAAATAACAGAATCATTTTGGCTTCAAATGTTTTTCTATCTCGGTTGCTACTGAACTGTCCCTTCAAGATCCGGACTTGGAGGTTTTCCATGGAGTTTCCTGGTTGAGAAAAATGATGCCCCACAGGCAAACAGTGATTATTCTCATTATGGTTGGTGATGCTACTTCTGTGGGAGTTCATCCTGTTATGTAGTTTTTGACTGGTTTCCCCTATATATATAGTGACCGTACATTTGTTACATTGTATTAAATACACCACATTGCTGGATGTGCAGCTGTAAGATCCCTGGGTGTTAAACACCCCCTTCCTGTGTGTTACAGATGGAGAACTGGTAATATTGTTGCACAGTTTACACCGAGGACCCCTGCATGGTTTGGTGCCTGGGGTGATATTTTCATAATCCGTGTGTAACTTTCTTCTTACTAGTTGTTGGTGAAGGGAGTCCTAAACATCCCCAGTTATCAACTGTCTAAGCCAGAGACCAGTGTACTCTAAAGGACTCACATTCTGTCCAACCACTAATCTGGATAAAGTTCAGCTATACTCTGACATGGAAGATTTCTTCAGAAGGCTCAGGTTAAAGGAATTCTACCACAAACCTCAGTGCCCAGACAACAGCCTATAATACAATGAAAAAGTACAGCACATTTACTCCAAAACCAGGATGCAACTGGATCAATACATAGAAAGCTTTAGAGTAAAGCTGGGTACACACATTACGATTAAGCCCCGATACCGTCGGATCCAACGGTATCGGGGCTTAATCGTTACTGTGTGTACGTTCGTTTCCCGAACGAGCGCGCCGGCCGCCAAACATCGGGTCGGCCGAACGCTCGTTCGGGAAACGAAAATTTCCATCGGCCGCGCTAGACTCCCTATAGAGGAGTCTAGCGCGGCCGATGGTAACACACAGTCCCGAGCGTTCTCACATAGGGAGAACGCTCGGGACTGTGTGTTTGCAGATCTTTGAAAGATGGCAGACAGGATCTTGCAGATCCTGTCTGTCATCTTTCAGAAATCTGTACAGTGTGTACCTAGCTTAAGTGTCCCATCTCTGCTATCCACACACACTATCTCATTCCTGTCTGGGGGGGAGGGTTATTATCTTGTTATGTAATTAGCTTTTTACTTTCTGTTAACCTTTGTTTCTATCAGTACTGCTCTGACCTGAGGAAGAGGGTTGATCCCTCAAAAGCTTGTCTACTAAAATAAACTGTTAGTCCATTAAAAGTATCACAGTTCTCTACATTTTACTACATATATTGGACTAATAGGGCAAAGCAATTATTATTTTTACCATAATGTAGATGAAAACATTTCAAATGTAGTTTTAGGACTGATTCATTCTTATTTTGCAAATGTTAAGGTTCATTTTCAACCATTAGCACACTACGTTACTGGAACAGCTTGTGGTATTGATACACATTTATAAATATGCCCCTCAGTGCCAGGAAAGTAAAGCAGTACAGGTGGGTATTAAGATATATTGTATAACATGGTCTTGTAACCATTTAACCTACCGCTATAGTGGATTTCTATGGGAGGAACTGTAAGATTATAGCCTTATAATCTTACAGTTCCAGGAGGAGAAGGAAACCAGAAGCCACAAAGGGGTAGGTTACAATAAATAATGCACCCGAACTGTAAATTAAATGGATATTAGAAGTCACTTTGGAGTTCCTTACCCTGTATATAAGGTTCTTTTATATGGTCATGGAATATCCTTATAATTTACAGTTGGTGGTGCATTATCCACTATATAACTAATGTCCTTATAATTTACAGTTGGGGGGGCATTATCCGCTATATAACTAATGTCCTTATAATTTACAGTTGGGGGGGGCATTATCTGCTATATAACTAATGTCCTTATAATTTACAGTTGGGGGTGCATTATCAGCTATATAACTAATATCCTTATAATTCACAGTTGGGGGGCATTTCTCACTATATGACTAATGTCCTTATAATTTACAGTGGGGGTGCATTATCCACTATATAAACTGTCCTATATCTGATTCTTGAAAATGTACCTATTATCCCTTTAATACAGTCATGGTAATGCAGAATTGACTGTGTGTGGGTGGTTATACTCGTCTGTAGTCTTCATGATGAATTAAGGGTGACTTTGTCCTGATTTATTTGCAATGCTGAGGAGAAATAGGTGGGTTATGTCAATTAATGTCCTCATGCTGGTTTTAATCACTAATAAACTAATTAAAGGGAGACTAAACTGCCATACACATGCCCCTTGCAAATGTATCTATTATTTAGAGGGAGGTGAGATCGCTAATTTCCATCTCCCTGTGAATAATAGAATGTCCGGGTTACATAGATAAACTTACCTACCGGCGCTCCACTTGCAGCTTCTCTCCAGCAGATGGCGTGATGTCTTGACCACACTCCTATGCTTTGCGCATGTTCAGCAATGTTAAAGGGGCAGTTCAGTGGAAATGATCAATATTTGTTAAATTGTTAGTTGGTGTAATGCCTTCTTAGTTATTCTACATATTCTCGTCCATTTTGAAAAATCAGTTGATTTCATACCCTTTGCTGTTCCCTGCTGTTGACATTAGTGAGCTGACATTTCAGGTTCTAACGTTCCTTCTTCTTCCCATAATATAGTATAGTATAGTACAGTATAATATAGTATAGTATAGTATAATATAGTATAGTATAATATAGTATAGTGCAGTATAATATAGTATACTATAGTATAGTATAATATAGTATAGTATAGTATAGTATAATATAGTATAGTATAGTATAATATAGTAAAGTATAGTACAGTATAATATAGTATAGTATTTGAGGTTGAATAAAGACATATGTCCATCCAGTCCAACCCATCTAGCAATATCCTCATTTCCTGCCTAACGGTTGATCCAGAGGAAGGCAAAAAAAACCACCAAATATATGAAGGGGAAAAAATTCCTTCCTGACTCCAAGTGGCAATCGGACATTTCCCTGGATCAACTCTACTTTATGTATCAATACCAGTAACTTGTAACATTCCTTTTTTTTTTTGCAGAAATTCATCCAGGATCTTCCCCACCACTGAAGTTAAACTTACAGGCCTGTAATTACCCGGCTGTGAACGACTACCCTTTTTGAACATTGGAATAACATCAGCCTTTTTCCAATCCATAGGTACACAAAACATCCGGACATGAGGGAATCTGCAAAAATAAGAAACAATGGCCTAGATAAAACTGAACTTAGCTCCCTAAGTACCCGAGGATGTATTTTATTTGGTCCAGGAGATTTATTAATATTAACCTTATTTAGTTCTTTCTGTACCATATCCTCGGTTAACCAAAGTGCACTTAAATTTTTTATACCATTATTGCTACTATACTCTATGATATCTGTAATTGGATCTTCTATAGTGTATACAGAGGGAAAAAAAGTATTCAAGACATTTGCTTTATCGCCATCCTCTGTAACTAAATTATCCCCATTAATTAATGGTGCCACATTCTCAGTCCTCATCTTCTTACTATTAATATACTTTAAAAAAAATTAGGCTTAGTGATGCTTTGTTTAGCTATCCTAACTTCATTGACTGGTGTGCAAGGTATCCAGGAAACCACATATCCAGATAAACTAAAGTGGCTCAAGTGCTTAAATATGTGTTACCAAATGTCATTAAAATAATAAATACATGTAGCCAAGTGGCCATATGTAAAAAGTGTCCAAAGTCCAAATTTGTGATATAATAAAATCTATAAAATAAAGGTACCATATATTCAGAACAGAAGATGATCTGATGCATAAAAGACATATACAATGTCAGTCCCCACGAGTGAATTTATGTAATGTAACTACTACCCCCTTTATATTATTCTGTGTGCATATGGGTGCCACACTCCAACATCAAATAATAATTATTAAATTGTTTAGACAACACATTATATATCATTCATTCTTGTGTTAATAATTTAAATTACAAATAACAGTATAAAGTCTTGTTACCAAGGTCTTTCAGTTCGTATGACAATGACTCAAAGAAATCTCTTTCTTCGAGAGATTTCCAAGGCCTTTAGACAGTTTCTAAATTCAATCCACAGCTCCTTAAAAGACATTAAGAATGAGGCACAGAGGATGATGGGTAGAAAGGATTTGCTTATTTGTTGTGATGTGTATCCAGAAATAGGGAAAATAAATAATTTGTTACTTGGCCTTTTTACTGCCGCTATAAGCAATTCGGTGATGTTTTTAGCCAGTTCTATAATTCTCTAGGGTATTTCCAAAGGGACCTCTCATGGTCAACCCAAATATTGCCACAATCATAAGATTTCTTCCTTGAAATGGAATAAAATGAAGGATATATGTTTAGCGAATTTTATGGCATTTGAAAAGTACAATATGTATATTTTTGAAAATGCAATATTTTTCGAGCAATTAAAACCTTTAATTAATCAAATAAAAAACAATTGTATAGTTGCTACTCCACCCCCTTTTGGCCCGGGGGCCTAAACAATGGTAAGAAATGTTCAGTACCCATTAGATTCCACACTGAGTTGGGGCGGAGCTTAGACAATACAGTTGTCTTTTAATCAATAATCAAGTTGTGACTTTAGATTAAGATAAAGACATTTCTTGGCTGTATAAGTTTCTTACCTAAGAAGATCTGTGGTAACATTAACATGATATTTATCTGAATGGAATGAGAATAAGCCATTCCCAATGATAGGAAGAAGCCTAAAATTAGGAAGGTTACAAGGCAAAATAATAGATTTAACCAAAGACATATAAAGCCATAGCTGCATATAAGCTTCAATTAACTTTCATTCTAGTTTCTTCTACTTCTTCAGCAATGTAATTCAATGCCGAAACCTCCTCCGCCCCCTTTGTACCGAGACATTGACAAAGACATCCTAGCCAATCCCAGCCAGTTTGACGATGACACAAACCACAGCACAATCCTTGCGCCTCCACTATTCCTTTAAAATGAATTTAAACAACACAAAAATAAATTTTAAAAATTTAGCAAAAAGTTCTTCCATCACATTGCAACAAGAAGCAGCTACTTCCGCTACAGTTTCCATGATTGGATATTAAAAGGTTTTTTTATATTTGAAAATAAATTATCTCTCAGAAGTAAGTTTTGCAATGAGAAAAAAAAAAAAAGAAATGTTAATAATTGTGACAAACCTCTGATGACATCACAAAGGGTAAGCTATCTCATCTGTTGCTTTACTTACAATTGACATCATACAGGGTTTTCATTTCTAAAGGGATTTTGTTTATTGCTATGGATGACAAAAAACAAACAAGTTGTAGACATCTGAGGAACTGAATATTAAACAAAATTCTACTATTATTATGCTTTCCAGAAAGTATACAGTCTTAAATAAAAATAAATGCTTACTTAAAATGTCTGAAGGGTTATCAGACTGGTCTAAAAACATATACAGCAATACATTAAAATGCTGTTTCAAATCAGTCTGCAATCACTGCAACCCTATAAATTATATTTATTCAACTGTCAATTATCAGGTGATCTGGTAACTATATGTCTGGCACATTTTTAAACCCAATAAAAACTAATTAATAGGAAGCATAAGGACAATAAATAAAGATAGTAAACCATCCTTGATATGACATGTAACTTTTTTTTTTTTTTACCTTACCGACATATTACATGTGTACGACATATCCCAGCATTCTTGTCTCAGAGACACACCCTGTTTTTTTATGGTCTGTTATGTTTGGCAGATTGTTACAACAGGTCACCACCTACTAGATGTGTGTAGCCAATCCTGTTACAGTCCTGTGAAGGTAAGAATATACAAAAAAAAAATCCTTTTAGACCCAAACACCCCAGTCCAACAGGTGTAATTTATAAATAATCACCAGCAAATAAATGAATTTAAGAAGACAAACCTAGTATACCTAATTATCCAGTCTTTATGAAGGTCATAATACTACATCCACCCCCACCTTTCCTTTTTCATCACAACCATAGCTAAAACATCAAAAAAGTTTTATGGTAACAAAAAGATAAACATACAACGCTACACAGACACAAGTACATTAACCTACTGATGCACCTCTACACCCAATAGAACTGTAGAGCATAAACACAACCTCCCAAACAACAGCCAGTAATTTGGCCTGACGGACCATCATTTCAGTGTATCAGTTGGTTGGGCCGAAATAGTGAATGGTTTCTTTGGCAGGATGTGACCAAAGACTGACCGTTCGTTTGAATCGGATGAATAAATGATACTTTTACAGCGACCGACAGTCCTTCGTCCTGGCTGACCGGTTGGAAGAGCCGCACAAAAATTAATTATAGACAAAATTGTGTTTGAAATGTACATATCCTCTTTCTATACCATAGTAATGTTAAGCATTGGCCTATGCATCAGTTGTCATGTCATCATGGCATCTCTATGTGAATTGCTCTTGAACTGAGACATGTTAAAAGGAGACCATATCTTTTGTTCTCTTTGCGGATGTGTCTGGTGTGAAATGGGCCAAAACAATCCATTCCACAATAAGAGAAAGGAAGTGAAGGATCAACATGCCTTACTGCTACCAACAATCCAGTAGCCACTAGCCCTCAATTCATTTATGGTCTGCCCTGATGCTGGATTTTTCTATGGCAATGGTCAATAATAGGGATGGCATAGAACTCGAACTCGAACCCGAGTTCGAGCCGAACTGTTCGAGTTCGAACGGACCCGGACTTCTCGAACTATCTCGGACGTGGACTTTCGATATTTCCCGGACTTTCGATGATTTATCGAATGTTCGAACGTTCGAGTATCGAATCCGCAAGTAAAATGTCCATGGTATCTAGGCGCGAACATCGAATCTGCGAGTAAAGTCTCCATTACAGCCTATACGCGAGTAAAATGTCCATGTTACCTCGAAAGTTCGAACGCGAAAGCTCGAAAGTAGCGCACGTGAGAGTAAAGTTGATTTTACTTAAGTCCTGGATATTGGAACATGCTCCCCAGACCATTTCCCAGGTCCCACAGCCATTTACATTAAGTTACCATTAATATTTCAGCTGTATTTGACTCGAACTTTTTGAACTATTTGCCTCCCATTGACTTTAATGGGTCCGTTTTCGAACTTTTACAATAGTTCGAAAGTTCGAAAACGGACCGAACTTTCAATAGTTCGACCATCTCTAGTCAATAATTACATTTGAAAAGACTGAGTCCCTTGGAAGAATTATGGGGTCATGAGATATAGATGCTTTCCTTAATTTTCCTCCCACTCTTAACACACCATCATTAAGAATAGGGTCAAGCTGATACAATTGGCAATTACACAAGAGCTTTTTCATTTTTTGCCAAGTATATCAATCTCCTCTTTAAAGGCATTATGTTGAATGAGTTTAATAATAGTAATTGCAGCCATCTCTCTTTCTTTTCATGTTTTAAATGTTCTGCCTTCTTGATGAGCTTAGTTATTAGTTTAATCCAAGCAACTACATTGACTGCAGTTATCCATTTTTAGAATTGTGACAGTAACAAATAGCACAACTTGCCCTTTGGCCACTGTGTTTAGCACTTGAATGACCTTCACTTCAGAATCTCATATTAGTATCTCTGGATTATCTTTGTTAGTACATCCCTTACCCATCAAACTGTGGGTCCTGTGAGCCAAATAGACAATAAGTTCTGATACATTGAAGCATGGTCAGCTGGGTTCTCATCTGTCTCAACATGGTACCACCTTCCTATAATCTGTCATTTTCATAGTTCTCTGAACTCTGTTTGCAATGAAGACATGAAACCTTCTGAATTCATTATTTATGTAACCTAAGACTACCTTAGAATCAGTCCAGAAGTATTCTGCCTAAATTTGATTGATCTTCAAATCCTTCCTTAGTCGGCTGCTCAAAGAAGCAGAGACTACAGCTACTGTTAAAGGGCATGAGTTCTATAATTCCCCACAACCCCCAGAGTGTCATCACTTTTTTCAGATTCCCTCTCTGTCCTGAGATACACCAGTTAGAAGAATACCTGATTGCATTCCTCTACTCCTACTTGGACTGTCAATCAAATCCCTGTAATGTGATCCCCCCTCCCTGCTCTGTAATAAACAGAGATAAGAGCATTAGCAGGGGGAGGGAGGTAGCTTTGATGGTAGATATAAGGCTGCACTTGACCACTTTCTTAATAGCTTTCACTGATTGATGATGGGTCACAAAGTGAGAGATCGTAAACTGTACTGTTCTCCTTCTTCTTCCGTGTCTCCAGGACAGCTTGCTTTCTATTGGCCACTGTGCGTGGGTGAGCTTTTAAGGATGTTGAACTTTTAACTCCTACTGCACATGATAAGATTGTCGGTTAGCCGGAGTTGAGACATGGAGGAGGTAACAGAGGGGAGGGGGAAGGAGGAAGTGCTGCACAGAGATCTGACACCATGGTTAAACAGAGTCACTGACATAGATAGGATTAAGGCAGCACAGAGCACATGAATTTAACTTTGCAAAGGGGCAATGTGTTTTTTTCACTATAGATGCCCTTTAACTCTAATCTTGGTATCATGTTGTGGATGCAACACTTGCTTTGTCCATAATTAAGTAACAATGCACCTTATCATCAGTGATCAATTTAAAGTAAGAACATTGCCCATAACCATGACTACTGGCATCTGAAAAATAGCATAGTTCTCCTGTCTTGGCTTCTCTTCACTTGGCAATGGTTCATGTTCATCCCAACTGATACCTTTTTGATAAATCTCATTTCAGAAGAACTATAGCCATCCTAATGGATCATATATAGATGCCACAGTTGAAAGGATTCCCTGTCTAAATGCTGGTTTCTTCTCTATTGTGACCTTCAAGGAATTTGTGTCGTTCTCTATGTCCCAGCTCAGTCCTAACACTCTCTGAACAGGTAGGATATCATTATAACGATCCAAGTCTTTTAATCTAGTTGCATGCTCAGTGTCACAGATAGCCACCAACACTTCTGAAAAATTAGAGATGAATTTACTTGCTAGATATCTCTTATATCACACAACTGCAATTGGCTGTTTACGAAATCTACAGAGCATTCCAATTTGTAAGATCTGGTCCAGTCAACAGATGATCATTTAAGGAAACATCTTCATACTTTGCGGAGTTCCTGAAATGTTAATTGAAGAGATCCATACGCGGAACAAATTAAAAGTTACTCTGCGAAGCAGCATTTTTCATGCAATGAAATTGAAGTATTTCTATTGTATTCAATTAGATCAACTGGACTTGAAGTTTAGTTCTTGAAGACGTTTTGCTAGTCATCCGACTGGCTTTCTCATTCAGAATGACTTGTACAAGAATCTGTGGCAATTATGTACCCTGGAAAATCCCAATTAGCATATCACAGCCAAGTGTTAAGGGCGTGATTGGATAGTGGCTAAGAGGTGTTATAAGAACGTCCAGGGTAAGGTGTCAAAACAGCATTGTACATGGCAGACAGTTGGTGTCAAACCCCGCCACCACCACCACCACCTCTATTCAGGCTTGGTTTCTTTATTTTCACATAAATGGCCTCCTTGACACCTCTCTTGAACCAGTCATGTTCCTTCGCCAATATGTTAACATTACAATCTTCAAAGGTATGTCCTTTATCCTTAAGATGCAGGTACACGGCTGAGTCCTGACCCGAGGAATTGGCTCTTCTGTGCTGGGCCATACGTTGATGCAGTTGCTGTTTGGTCTCCCCCACATACAAATCAGAGCAGTCTTCACTGCACTGAACTGCGTATATGATGTCGCTTTTCTTGTGTTTGGGTATTGGGTCTTTCGGATGTACCAATTGCTGCCTCAGTGTGTTGTTCGGTTTAAAGCAGACAGGGATACAGTGTTTTTTGAAAATTCTTCTTAATTTCTCGGAGACCCCTGCTACATATGGGATGACCAAGTTCTTCCTCCTGTCTTGCTTTTATTCACATTTTGAGTTTTACACTATTTATCATATCCTATTAATAGAGAAAATTCGCCTTTTGGGGGAGATTCAATATAGCCATTTTCCGTCTAAAACCCACGTTAACCCTAAAAAAATTTGGGTTAACGTGGGTTTTGGACGGATTTTCGAGCACAGCGCCATTTCCGAATGTTTTTGGAAATAGGGCTGTGCTAACGATCCAAAACCTGTAGTGTTACGTTTTGCGCTACTTTCTAACGTGAAAGTTACCTTTGCCCGATCCCGCGATGCAATAACTGACGTAATCTCGCTTATGTCAGTTATTGTATCGTGAGATCGGGCTAAGGTAAGTAACGGGAGAAGTGATATTGTATCTCCCCGTTTAAGTTTTATGCTATCCTATTAGTAAAATAGAGAAAATTCACCTTTTGAGTTTTACACTATTATATCTTTGGCTGAAAAAAAACACCACATGTGTTAGGCTATTTTTAAATAACAAAGATAGGTGTTCAGTGTGTATTAACCAATTTAATATTACTTTGACATCATATGTGCTGAACTTTTTCAGCATTATTAGTGCTACTTTTTGCTACATAATTTTCCCTTTTGATGAAATTTTTTTTATAACTTTGATAAAAAGAAAAGTTGAAAGTTAAAAAAAGTGTGGTAAAGTCTGGTTGGGAAAAAAAAAGCGAAAATAATGCCCTTTATAAATATTAATAAGTTTAAGGCTTTTTATTTTGATATATTATATTATTTATTAGACTGATTTTAACACAAACATATTTTTATATTTTTTTATCTTTTTACATATCCGAGTCACCTGCGCAATCTCATATACAAACAAATAAACAAACTTTATAAATATGTCCCTTAGACCCCCATTTGACTTTATGGGTAAAAAACCCCCCAAAAAACGGAACCTTAAAAAAATCCCAATCTTTAAAAAAAATAAATAAACCTTAAAAAAGCAAAATCTCAGTTTGTATTACAGTAAATGCTGAAAAATAGTCTAACACCCCCGAGTACTTATTAGTATTGAGAAATACCCCACCATGTACTGACACCTTCCATGGACCCATTGGCAGGCTAAATAAATGGGCACTTATGCATTTTCACACCTCAGATAAGGCGAATTGGAATGGCTGGACTTAACGCAAAAATACACTTTTTCGCCATTTTAAAAATATGCATGAGCTGTAACCGCAGCGATGTAAAGTAGCGGTAATGACCTTTCGCCACTGTTTATCACCGCTTTATAAATGGCGAAATGTCCAAATTTGGTTAAAAGGCAGCGTTAAAGAAGGCAAAAAGCTTAACAACCCTTTATAAATAGGCCCCTATGGCTGTACAAAACGCGTCACCGTAACTCTTACCTTAGCTCTTTAAATTGCTGTGATCCATCTGCGAACTTAAAGGTATTTAATAAAATGATGTTTTCATTTGGACTGCCGTGGTACTGCAGCTTCTTTCCCAATGTCACAATAAGGGCTGGTACACACAGGTTTACCATATTTTTCAAAATTGGAAGTAGGACAAATAAAGAGAACAGTAGCATATGCGCTATACGGCAACATGTTAGGCCCCATCCCTTTCTTCACCCCAAATAAACCACACTCCCTCCAGATATCCAACACCCTCTCCCCCAAGAACATCTAAACCCAACCCACCTCAAACAGGCCCCAACCTGATCCTCTCACACATCAAATGTTCAAATAAAATCCAGTAAAACACTTGCCTGATACTTTCAATTTGCTTACCAAATATTTGTTTAAATATTTGTAAATATAAAACATGCCCAGTGCCCACAAACATTTGTATATATAAAAAATGCTCAGCACCCACTCAGTGGTAAAGTTAAAACATACCCAGTGCCCAAACACAGTTGTAAATATAAAACAGGCCCTGTGCCCACTCAGTTGTAAAATTAAAACATGCTCAGTGCCCACACACAGTTGTAAATGTAAAATATGCCCATTCCCACTCACAGTTGTAAATATAAAACATGCCCAGTGCCCACTCAGTTGTAAATATAAAACATGCCCAGTGCTCACTCAGTCGTAAATAAAAAACATGCCCATTCGCATTTGACATAAACATTTTTCTTTCAGAGCAGCAGCAGTTTCTCCTTCTTCACGCACGCACATGAGCGCGGATCTTAGGCTGGAACTCAGCAAGTTGTCCAGCAACAACTAATTAGAAGATCCTGGACTTCTCTTATCTCAGTTATCTTGCATGGCCAGGGACCAAGGTTTGAATTTAAAGGGCCAGTTTGGGATGTGGGAATTGCCCCTGAAAAACAGGGCAATCCCGCTGAAATAGTAACACCTGGAAACCCTGTAAACACAAGAAGATTTTTGGCCAAAAGTTTGCAGAGACCAACAGTTTTGCAGTCCACAGGAGGCTGCATGATCAGCTGTGATTTACCTATGGACCTATGGACCTATAGACCACCAACATCAGTTGTCAGGGCCTCTAAAAATGCCACTGTGTTTTGGGCCTATTTGGGGAAATATAAATATATTGGTCAGTCGCCCCAAAATATCTACTTGTGTGTACCTAAGCTTCTTTCATATCTTTTCATATCTGTATCTTGGCTTCCACTGGTTTAATTCCCTTTCAGTCTGACACCCCCTCTACCTTCAAATGACCTCAAAGTGACAGAAATGGAGGTAACCATACGCCAGCAGAATGGGGGATTCAGCGCACCTGTAACCCCCTAAAATCTTACATGGATGTGCTGTATTGGAAAGAGTTACATATGAGAAAACACGTAAGGAAAGGGTTTACTGTACAATTAAGGCAGTTGTGTAGTCTATTTTGAGAACTATTTGTTTGGCCCATATTTCCATTTCTGATGCAGGTCCTTGGGGACTGAATATCTGCAGTTTGCAGATAATATTTCACTTTCCACCCCTCTTCTTCTCATTCCTACATCCTTATTCTATCACACAAGGGTTTGATTTCTCTCTGTATGGATCAATCGATACACTGACAGCTTCTTAACTCTATTGAAGGAAAACTGAAACCAATTTAGTAAAATCATGTGTTGAACAGAGTAAAGGGTCAACTTCACTAGAAGACAATGTGATTTGCTGACAGTAGTACATTTAATAGCCAGAACAAGGTATTTACATACCTGCCCCTACAAAGAATTGTCAAGCCCTTGGTCATCAATTTAAAATATCAAATGATATTACCAAACAATGTTTTCATTTGAGATTGGGGTCGGGGTTGGGATCAAGAACATCAATGGCCTTTGACAAACCAGGGTTCAAAGGTCAATAGCCTCATGACAGTAACATGTGTCATGAGTTAAATAATCTGAAGAAGGTGACCTAATGAATGATAGGAACAGATTTCATTGGTTACAATGGCAATTCTTGGACAATGGGGCTTAAAAGTTCCCTGCAAAAGAAACATAGCACTGCATAACATTATTATGTGGTTTTAGGAGAGAAAATAAAAAGTAGCAAACTAGTGAAGTGAATCCACATGAACTGGATAAATTTGTGTGTATGCGTTAGTTAGTAGAGGAGAGATGAAGATCTGAGGAAGGGTCTTTAGGGAGATATAGGTGCAGTAGAGGACTTGACATAGTGCGGGATGATGTAGAGAGTAGAAATCGGTTTATTTACAGTATTATGAAGAGTGTGATGGAGCAAGAGAAGTGAAATGCACAAAAGGAGACAGAAGAAGATTATATGGAAGCAAAAAAGTTTAAATGTATGTATGTGTGTATAGTTTATTTATATAGCGCCACTTGGGGACGCAGCGCTGTACAATAACATGACCTAATAACTAGAAAGGGGGAGAAAGACACCAGTGCAATGACTATTGCCTTATATATGTATTGTATATAGAAGTATATATTTATATAGAAATAGCAATATTTTACTTACAATGTGTTTATAGTGGGGGTGTAGTAGACTAGAGTACAGTAGGTAGTTAAAAAAGTTAAGTTCATTAAAATCAATAAGGCAAATGTTTAGATGTTATTAGTAAACATAGTAATTTACTGTTTTACCACTTTTAGTAAATTAGGCCTCTTGATCTCAGGCAAATGATTTAACCAGCTACTTGGAAGCCAAATTATGTTATTTCCGAGTGCATCATATTCCTTTACTCCTTTATTCCTTTGGACACTTATACTCGCTGATTTGATGCTCGCGTTCGCGCCTAGATACCATGGACATTTTACTCGCGGATTCGATGCTTGCGTATAGGTTTTAATGGACACTTTACTCGCGGATTCGATGCTCGCGTTCGCGCCTAGATACCATGGACATTTTACTCGCGGATTTGATGCTCGCGTATAGGTTTTAATGGACACTTTACTTGCGGATTCGATGCTCGTGTTCGCGCCTAGATACCATGGACATTTTACTCGCGGATTCGATGTTTGCGTATAGGTTTTGATGGACTCTTTACTCGCGATGCTCGCGTATAGGTATAATAGGCATTTTATTTGAATGGTCGAACATTCGATATTTATCGAAAGTCCAAAAATATCGAAAATCCGGGATAGTTCGAGAAGTCCGAATTCGTTCGAATTTGAATCGTTCGGCTCAAACTCGGGTTCGAGTTCGAGTTCTAGTCCATCTCTATTTGTGATCATGTTTCAAAGATTATTGTGTGTAAGATACAGTATCGGAAGTTTTAAAGAATCTTCACAGCATAAATAAAGCACCAAACTGTATCACGGGAATGACGTCAGATTTGCATCAATTTTCATGTCAGAAATAAAGTAAGACTGAATGAATGCTACAATAAGATTAGACATGCAGCATTATTCAGGTGTTAACAGCAGTAGATCTGTAATAATCTGATTGGTTGCTGGATAGACAAATCTATTTTAAGCGCATGCCTAGTACATTAATAAAATCGCTATTCCTCCAAGCCAAATGTAGGATGGATGAACTGATCATGTACAATAATTGTTATCAGTACAGTTCAGATATGTTCATTAAATGTGAAATGGGAATGTAGCTGGATATAACCTTTTTGTCTGTGACTCTTCAGATAAAGGAATGTCCCGATTAAATTTCTTTTGTTTTGGGGGTAGCATTCCCTTTAAGTAAAATGAATATCTCTTAAAATATGTGGATTTATGAGACATGGAGGTTACTCTTTCTAGGGATTTTATTCAGGAAGAACCTATGGCAGCTCAAAGTTTATCGTACTTTAACCTGTGTCTACAAGGCCACATAAATTTCCAACTTAAACCTCAAGACAGAGGTATCCAGAAAATCCTAAATTTGGAATTAATTCAATCTTGTTAGAAGCAGCAATAAGGCCGTACTATGATGGGGCTGTCTAGGGAAATGTGTTCTACCAAGAAACCTGATCCACCTGCCAACCCCAATAAATCTGTTATTGGATTACTGTAACAATCCCTGGTGCCAAAATAATTGTTACTGCGTAATAAGGTCCAGAGGAAAGAAATAAAGCAATTAACCCCTGGAGCTTCCCAAACAGAATAAAGGTCAGAAAAAAAATACTTTAGGGATTATAATGAAAAACTATTGAAATCCCACAGAAAAAGATAGATAGGGTGAGGGTTGCCCACAGTACTGATTGGTTTAAAAGCATCTGATTCGGCTAATTTTTTTTGTTTTCTACTTTTAATTTTGACCATTCTTTGCACCTACATTAGAATTTAAAGGTCCAATTATGCATCCCCAGTAGTTTTTAATTAGTTCCCACTAGAGCTCACTGAAATCCGTTTCACTTGCAGATTTGCTAATTTTCGAAAAATTCTGAAAACTCGAAAATCCGCAAGTGAACCCCATTGAAGTCAATGGGGAGTAAAAAAATCGGAAACTTCTGCCTACCGTTAAGGTTTAAACAGTAAATAGTCATGGTAAATGTGAAATGGTCTGGGCAACACATATCGATGCCCAAAATATTCATGCTCTTCCAGTTTTGGCATTCTGCATATTACTTTCAGGATTTCTAGAAATTAAAAAAAAATTTTTTTTTGTAAATTCTAAATTTATAGCAATATCAAAAAATTTTAAATTTGTAATTAAGAAAATTCTCAATCAATCAAAAACAGTTCAGCGTTTTGGAAAAATCCAAAGTCAGAAATCTGCAAAGTCCAAGTTCCAGCATGTCCAGGAAATCTGCTTCAGAACAGGGTTCGGGTCTATCTCTAAGCCCACTGCTTGTATGGGCAGCAGGGTCCTTATACTTTCCATTCATTCTGATTTACTGAGATATTCATTGTCAAAAGATATTCTACACAGGGCCAGTAGGCATGCATAACAGCTGGATTCCCTCTCCTCGGGTGTTTTATTTTGCTAGCTGTGAAAGGAAAGCACTTTTGATAGGGGATATCTCAATAAGTAAGAATAACTGGGAGGTGCCATGGGGCCCCTACTTCCTACACAACTCTAGTATGTGTGTCCATTATTAATTAAGAAAAAATTGGGGACACATTGATAGCCCTTTAAAGAGTCAAGAAATGATTTTTTCAAATTCTAGTATTTTCCCCTTTTTCCGTATTAATAGACATTTCTGGATGTATTTTAATCTAATATGGTAAGATTTAGAAATTAAAGAAATTGCGAAAATCTGTGATTTACGGAAGTTTATTTGCCTTTCAATTTTACCCTGCAGTTGGGACAATCCTGTCCAAACAGAGACGCCTGGGAACCCTGGACTCCTGAGGTCTCTCCAGTATATCCAGATTCCTTTTCTAGTTCATTAATAATCACCGTTTTACTCCTTCTCATATGCTGTAATGTGCAATGTGATCGTGGCTCTAAAACTGCATTGGGGGAATCATCTTTTCTTGTAACTAGGAAGTAACTTTAAGTTGCATTTACTAATTTTACTAATTAATTACTAATGTTGAGTTCTGATTTCTACAGTTCCTGTTATCTAAGTAAGTTACCTTTCCAAAAATATAATCCCCCCCCCTGCAAGCAGTGTGTCATTTTTAATTTAGCTGAAGAATGGCCTTACTTTCATTCATCTGAATACCAGGATTTGCACATTTCCACATTCTCAGATTTTGCAAAACTAACAGGGTTATTCAAGAAAAGTTCTTATCGTTTAAAATGGTGCTAATTTTGCCCTAACCAATCAGATCTTATTTAACATTTGAAAGCCAACATCTGATTGGTTGGGGCAAAATTAGCACCATTTTAACGATAAAAACTTTTATTGAATCTCCCTGTTAGATTATGGCAAATTGTATTTATTTATTGGCCCGACTTCCATATCAGGCCTGAATTCTCCAGTCTCTCCTTAACTAACCTCAGCGTGATCTTTTTGGTATATATCCCAGACTGTCTCTTTAGAATTTATCAGTCTCACTAACACAATGCCATGATATTTAAAAATGAATGGAAGTTATTTATGGAATTTACTAAAAAACATCATGTAATAGATAAGGAACCGTTGCTTTCCTGGGAAGAGCTTAAATTGTTTTGAAAGCAGACAGGCTGTCATTTTTATACGTGATAGAGGATCCAGTGGACACAAAAATCACTTAAGCAATCAGATTGAAACATAAATATTTTTGTGGCTTTCTTAATCTATATTATATGAACAAGAAAAGGGAAAGGGGAAAAGGTGGATATAGGAAAATAAAAAGAAAAACAAGTGCTACAACCCCAAAAACGGGAGTTATATTTAATATGTATAAATATGAAGCACTCTAAATGTCCCAAACCCACCGCTAGCTATACCAGTACGGTGATACAATATAATAATAAGTAATAAAATGGCAGAAAATGTAACCGTGACCTTTTCTGTGGATTGACTCCGTTCCTGGTGTGTGCTGCGGACCTCGTTTGTGCTTTCTTACACTATAAAAAAAACAATTCTTAGTTTAGATTCAAAGGAGTTAAAGCCAGAAATGCCAGATAACTTTGCTAATAATTTGAAGCTAACAAACAAGTATTATCTAACTGCAGTAACCCAGTAAATTGCTAACATCTGATTGGTTGCTGCAAGTTAATTGCACAAGTTGCATCAGTAACAAAACACCAGAAATACATTTGTTGTTCTGCAAACCATAGCCTCCTTTGGGGGTGATTTACATAATATGGTAACTCCGAAATATAAATTCATACCATATAAGAGGATATTCATACACAAAAGTTCATGTGGTGCTTATCACACAATAACATCCACGATACAATTTAACTATTCCATTAAAATAAAATATGTTAAAATACTTCAAATTCAGTTTTATTTCTCTTCCCGTTCCGTTATAAATTGTTAAATCCTTTTAATAAATGGTGTAGGACATCTGCGAACAGGCAGGATGAGCAGAAATATCTTGATTCCCTTTGGGAAGGGATTGGAGTTTGTGGTTCACTGAGTCTCAGCTTGTAAAGCAATCTAATAGCTTCTGCCTTTATTCAGAATTTAGAGCACACGTTTCTATTGAATATCAGTATTGAGTAGCAGAGTTAGCTTCACAGGAAACATGTGTAAAGTTCTCAATCCACTTTCCTCTCCATTCCGGAAGACACAATGACAACTTTATTGGGTTAGACAAGTGAATAATAGCACTGTCACTTAAAGATCTACCACTGGCCTATAGGGAAACAATTAAAGGGTATGTTCACCCCCACACAAAAGTTTCGCATTAAACCTAGACCTTGCTAGGTTAAAATCTTCCTCCTCGGCTTCTTAATATACTTACCAAGGCCCGTTCCATCGGCGCTCTGCTGCTGCTGTTTCAAGCCTTTTTGACTGAGCCAAATTTTCACACTGTTTTATTGAATGCGAAAATTTGGTTTGCATGGGCACCACCTATGGCAATTCCCCCAAGATGGCATTGCCATTATTAACTTCTTTTGAACAATCCCACTGCTTACTTTAGACATGTTCTTACTGGTCTTTTTGGTGCTGTTACTTTAGTAGCTCATTTAGTAAAGACTGAGCTGTGGTAATCTCCTTTATACATGAGAGTACGAGTTGTATAACTCAATTAATGTAGACTGTTTTCTGCTTCCTTCTATTGCAAAATACGGTAAAACCAGTTTCTTGTCTAAAGAAAGACATCACAAATATTTGGAGACGTTGTATAAAGAACAGCAATATCAATACTCTGTGCGAAATTCTAAAGAAAATGAGAAAATTCCAGAGTCAGCCATGTCAGTCAGAAAAACTGCAAAACATTCAATGAGCCAAGAGTAACAGTGTCAGAAATCCTGATGACAACCCCACAGCAAGATAAAATGCACTAGGGGATAGGAACGGCGTTGAGTGTGGCAGGTAGAGATTTACATTTAACAGTTGTACGGAACTGATCCTTTATCCCATCAACTATACTATGTACTGTATGTTCTTTACTGGGGGAAATTCCCTCTTAGACGGTGCACAAACGGTGTCTTTGTATTAATACTTAGAAAGAGCAAAGTAATTATCGTTATAGAAAATACCAAGTTACAGTTCACAAGTTTTAGAAACTCTGAGGCTGATGCAATTCAATTCTGCAAAAGTTTGCCCATGTTATTAGCCTGTAGTAATGAATCAGATGATATTTAACGGTATTAACCAAGAACAAGACAATATCTGATTGGTTGCTGCAAATTAATAGCATGGGCAATTTTTATTGCATCAGCCCCTTTGTCTATAAATTTAATTTCACTACGTTATGCATTATTTTATGCAGTGACCGGGCCTTGGGTGTAGTCCCACCCCTACCCATCTAAGAAGGCCCATGCCCTGCCCTGGAACAACCAAACCATGCCCACCAGTGGGTCTGCGCAGGCCGCAAAAAAAGATGCCCAATGTAGGTTGGGTATCACTGTAGTAGATAGTCAATCCCAAAAACAATTAAGTTTTTCATGAGATCATTGTTTTTCTTTTATCTTCTGTATTTTATCAATCTCTTCCTAGTCCCTGGCATGTAGTGCTGGGAGGGTTACCCCTGGCTAGGTTCCTGCTAGTACCTGCTCTTTCTTTATTCCTTTGTGATGAAAAACTTGCACATTGAAACATATTTATAAAGGCATGGTATGATGGTAGCCATCGGCCCGTGTGTAGGCACTTTATTGGCCAAAATGGACCGACCGTCCTGGCAGATCTCCGAACGAACGATGCCCACACACGGGCCGATTATCGGCCAAAGCATTCGTTCGTCGGGACCCGCGATCGCTCATGTGTAAGAAGGCAGTCATAAAAAAAATAAAACTGCTATCTAAGTGCAGATATAAGTAAAAAAAAAACATTTACTAATATCAACAATAATCTCCTTTAAAAGGCATGTCCACCCCCGAATAAACGTACCTTTCTGCCCTAAAACCACGTGGTTAGTTACTTACCTCCCTGTGGTCCCTAAAGCCCAGAGAATGTACCTTTCCCCACCACAATAAAGCCAGTACATGACTTCTGCATTACAGATGAAAGCTGGCATCTCGTTTTAGTATTAGTATATAATTATGCACCTTTTATTATGTAAGCCACATTATTTTCTGTGAGATTTGCTAATCTGATGTCACTTATTTTAATATTTTATGAATCTTACATCATTTTTGAAAATAACCGATTTTCGTCTGATTGTAGCAAAGTCTAGTACTATAAAAGCATTCACAATAGGATCTTATGTCAACAACTTAATAAAATACTTCAAGGAGCAACTCTTCAGTGTCAAGTACAAACACAGAGAATTCCAAAGGTGAAAGGTTAAAAATCCTAAGATCTGGTTGTTCAGAACAAAATTCTGTTAAAATAAATAAATAAAAAAGCAAAAATGTTTCCTGGCCATTTAAACAAAAATAATCTCACAAAAAATATTTGTCATAGGAGATAAAAAAACCTGTTCCAAGTAAACACTTAATAAATCTAAGAAACCACAGGCGGAAATTACATTTTAACTGCCTTGTAACCGGTTAACAATACTGTTAAGGAACATTAAAAACCGAATAGATTTTTTTAAAGTTTAAAACACACTAACCTTAAAACATACCACAAAGCATCAGGTCAAACTGGTTTTGCATGTTATAATCTACAATCTTACAAATGTAATGTCATAGATGTGTATTCAGTACTGTTTACCTCCTTCCGTAATTGGATTTATTTTAACCCTACTCAAAATAGACTGTGAGCTTTTCAGGGAAAGTGAAAGGGGTGTTACTGTTTTTTATTTAAAAGGTGGTAAAAAAGTGCCTAATTCTTCTTCAACAGCAAATTGTGTTCAGATTTAATTATTAAACAGAACATATATATTTTAGGTGCACAAAGTAAGTAGTCCACTGTCTCCATTACTTTATTTTATGAACATATACATATGTGCTGACCGGAGGTATCAGGAGGTAGGAGCTGAAGTGGAGATGCAGACTGGAGGTAGGAGCAGTGGTAGTTATGCTGACCGGAGGTATCAGGAGGTAGGAGCTGAAGTGGAGATGCAGACCAGAGGTAGGAGCAGCTTCTCCCCTGGGACAGGTTACGGAGTGCTGCTTCAGCTGAAACAACTCTACGTGGATCATCATAAATTTCTCCTAGAGCGGAAAAAAAAGTACCTACGGAAGCTATCGCAGGGCTGTTTTGATCCAGCAAACGAAGGGCCCACGCTTGGGGCTCGTCCTGAAGCAATGAAATAATGAAACCTACTTTTACCCTTTCTTCAGTGAAGCTTTTCGGGCGAAGGGAGAAATACAAATGACAGGAGCTTTTGAACTGTCCAAATTTGGAACGATCTCCGGAAAATCGGTCAGGAAGAGGAATCTTAGGCTCAGCAACTGATGGGTTATGAGACCTTCCAGGAGACATGGCGTTCAACCTTGCATCCAATTGGCAGTATCCCTGTCTGGCTTCTTGTAAGGCTCCCCGAAGTTCGGCGACTTGTCGATATAAGTCCTCCGCTGGACTGACGTCTCCAGTGGGATTCATCTGGCTGCCAGTTACTGTTATGAGTTCTTCAGGATAAGGCCTCTATGAGACCCCCTCTGGACGTCGGTTACTCACATTACCATAACAATCCTTTATCAATGCGGCTATTAGTAGAGCTGATGTTGAAGACGTGGTAGATTCAATTGCAATGTTGCAGGGCAGGTTGATCCATGGATCTTTCAGTAACGGAGATGGAAACTTTCCTTCCCGGTCTTGAAGTCAAAATCTCCTTGTCAGTCTAAAAGATCATGGTGACCACGAAGTCCTGAGCGTTCTGCCCCATTCACACAGTATAACACAGCATATACCCAGTATATACACATCATATATCGCACACACGGGTGTCCCTAGGGTTTTTGCACCTGCTACACTTTGAATGCCCCGCCCCTAGCCCGAGCGCGCGCGCTTGGTGTTTGTTGCGTGGCTTTGGGGCCTGGTGGGTGTGGTGGCTTGTCGCGTGGCGTGGCAAATTTCATAATGTTGTTTGTGAAAAGGTATTTATGTATACGCTTCTCTATTTTAAAAACACTAAAACAGTTGGTGCCACTGGTACAATTACATAGAAAGCCCTACCATACTCTGTAGATAAAAGATTTGGCCAAAGATTTGTAAGCCCTGCTACCACGTCAAGGTAGACTCTTTCACAGGGCGCCCTAACGTATTATCTAGACTATATTTTGATATTAGATTTTATATTATATAGATTTATTTTCTATTCTTCGATCATGGTCTATATATCTATTGTCGCTTCTACTGTCGATCTATCGTATCGTCTGGCGAGCTAGATCTATCTATCGTAAGCCTGCGTATTGTCTTCTCTTGCTATCTCTATCTTCTGCTACTCCGTCAGCTCTCTGCTATCTGTCTATCTCTGCTTCTGTCTATCTCGCTATCTATGTATCTAATCGTCTAATCGTCTGTATCGTCCACTGTCTACTGCATCGTTCGTATCTGGGTGCTATCTTCCTTCTACTGGCGTCTCTCTCTATCGTCTGTCTAAGCTCGGCTATCGGTCGTTCTAGTCTCTGCTATCTGTCTATCTACTCTGCATCGATATCTCTCTGCTATCTCATCTCGATGCAGCTTGCTATCGTCTATCTCGGCGAGCGGTCATATCGCTGCCAGCGGGCGATCTATCGCGGTCTATCGTTCGAGCTCTGCGTATCTAGTCTATCTCTGCTAAGCTGAGCGAGCTCGAAGTTCGAGCGTCTATCGCTAAGTCGAGCTAGCAGCGTGCATCTACTATCGCGCCATCGATCGAGCGCTCGCTCGAGCTATCGCGCCAGGCTATCTGAGCTCGCCATCGAGCGCTGCGATCGGGCGAGCTGCGCGCGATCTAGATAGCGCGAGCGATCTGTGCGATCTATCTATCTCTAAGTTCGCTCCTAGCAGCTCTGCGATCGATCCTATCGAGCGAGCTGTCGGCGAGCTCTGCTTCTATCCTAGCTATCTCGGCGATCGATCTACTCTAAGTTCTAGCTATCGACTATCTACTCTCTGCTATCGTCTAGCTAGCTATCGATCTATCTGCGAGCGAGCGAGCGAGCGACGATCGAGCCAAACAACGCGGCTAGCTAGCGCGCGCGCGGCTAGCGAGCGACTCTACTAGCTATCAGCTAGCGATCTAGCGAGCTATTCGATCCGATTATCGATCGAACGCTATCTATCTATCTAGCGATCTCTGCTAGCGATCGATCGATCGATCATCCGCTATCGAATCTATCGCGGCGAGCGATCGATCTATCGCTAGGGCGAGCGAGCGAAGCGAGCTACTAGCGCGGCGAGCTTCTTAGCGCTGCGAGCGGGCGTATCTATCTACGGTCTGCTATCTATCTGTCTATCTAGCGGTCTAGCTATCTGGCGGCGATCGCGGCGATCCTAGCTAGCGCGAAGGTCGAGCGAGCGAGCTCTGCTATCGATCTATCTGTCGATCTGTCTAGACGATCGATCTATCTAGCTAGCGAGCGAGCTAGCTCGGCGAGCGAGCGAGCGATCTCGCTATCTTCTACGAGCAGCGAGCTTGGGTTGGTGGAGCGAGTCGAGCTATCTATCGAGCGATCTAGCTCTGCGATCTATCGATCCTAGTCTATCGAGCGATCTCGATCTAGCTATCTCGGCGAGCGAGCTAGCTATCTCTGCTATTCTAGCGATCTGATCTACGCTGCGAGCTAGCGTCCGATCGAAGCGA
>CM033475.1:211785587-211830587 GCA_019447015.1 Hymenochirus boettgeri | reverse complement strand
TATCTATCTATCTATCTATCTATCTATCTATCCTATCTATCTCTCTATCTATCTAATCTATCTACTATCTAGCTATCTATCTATCTATCTATCTATATATCTCTGCTATCTATCTATCTATCTATCTATCTATCTTATCTATCTATCTATCTATCCTATCTATCTATCTATCTATCTATCTACTCTATCTATCTATCTATCTCTAAGTTCTATCTCTCTATCTATCTATCTATCTATCTATCTATCTATCTCTCTAATCTATCTCTATCTATCTATCTATCTCTATCTATCTATCTATCTATCTAGCTCTCGTCTCTGCTATCTATCTACTCTAGTTCTATCTATCATCTATCTATCTATCTATCTATCTATCTATCTCTCTCTCTATCTATCTCTCTCTCTCTATCTATCATCTCCTCTCTCTATCTATCTCTCTCTCTATCTACTCTGCTATCTATCTATCTATCTCTCTATCTCTGCTATCTATCTATCTATCTATCTCTCTATCTATCTCTGCTATCTATCTATCTCTAAGTTATATCTATCTATCTCTGCTATCTATCTATCTTTGCTATCTATCTATCTCTGCTATCTATCTCTCTCTGCGAGACTGCGACTAACTGCCAACCCCCTACAATACAATATACCCCACATGAAACCTGTTCTGCCAGCTGTATTTGAACTTGAACTCTCACACACACTCCTCCTGCCAGTCTGCACACAACCCAGCCCTCCCGCTCTCACCTTTACCCTCCTGCGTCTTGGCCTCCGTTTCTTCTTCTTCTTCCCGTCCCTGTAGCCAGCTCAGCGCACGAGAAGGGTTCCCCCCTTGTGCTCCTTCTTTTTGGGTTCATTGTTGACCGCATCTGGCCCGGGGGGCAACGACTCCGTCACTGTCAGGGCCCAAGGGGGTTGTCTGGGTGGACATATTTCACTGGGTGGAGGCATGGTCGGGCTGGTCCAGAACGGAAGGTCCAGAACGCCAAGCGCGCGCCTTTTTCGCTCAACACGCAAATTGCTTAAATTATAGGCTTGGACGTCACTTACCAAACCGCGCGCCGCGCGAAGACCTTTCTGGCCAATCAGAAAGGTACAGGCAAAATCTTAAAAAAACTATTTCCAGCGTCCTATTGGATCCGAACTTCCGGGTTCCCCGCTCTTCAACATTGGCAGCCGCAGTGATAGGTTCTGGGGTCCCCGAGATTCCACCGAAGGCCGGAAGTCATGGCAAACTATTGGATGCTCTCCTAAGGTAAAAAATGCGGCGCTTTACAAGGGGGAAAATGCCGCCTATTTTTTATTTATTTATTTTGGGTCTGGAGTGCCGCCGTGAGCAACTGTTTCAAGTTGCTTCATGGTAGGACAGCGCTGACGCACATATACACAGCATATACACAGCATATACCATCATATACACATCATATACGCATCATATACCCAACATATACGCACATATACACATCATATACACAGTATATACACATCATATACACATCAATAAACGCAACATATACACGCATATACGCCATCATATACACAGCATATACACATCTATACACAACATATACACAGCATATACAAATCATATACACATCATATACGCAACATATACACATCATATACACAACATATACACATCATATACACAGCATATACGCAGCATATACACAGCATATACGCATCATATACACAACATATACACATCATATACACAGCATATACACATCATATACACATCATTTACACAACATACACAGCATATACACATCATAACACAGCATATACACAACATATACACAGCATATACACATCATATACGCAACATATACGCAGCATATCCGCACATATACACAGCATATACACGCATTACACACCATATACCGATATCACCACATATACAACATATACACAGCATATACACAGCATATACACAGCATATCACGCATACCTCAATACACAGCATATACACAGAATATACACACATACACACATATACACACATATACACAACATATACAGTCATATACACACATATACACATATACCCAATCATATACAACACAACATATCACGTCATATACACAGCATATACACACAGCATAACACATCATATACACAACATATACACGTCATATACCAAGCATATACCTCATATCACACATATCCACGTCATATACACAGCATATACACATCATATACACATATCACTCATTACACACGCATATACACATCATATACACTACATACTATCACAGCTACACAGCTATACCTCATATTTTTTAATGATTTAGGGCGTGTTTCTACTACTATAACACGGTTTCATTTTGGGGGTTGGACCTGCACTTTCATAATTAAAGTTGGATTATTAACCTTCTCCAATAGAAATCCCACTCTCCCCACACCCTCTGGGTGAATCCACTTTCCTGGTTTGTTCTCACCAATAGCAATACTGTTCTTCCGCTTGTAGTGTCAATGTATAACCTAAAATGCATCTGTAAGGTGAATCCGAGGGATAAAAGCTTCAACACAGTAGGAGATTAGATAATAATGTTTTGCTGGAGCCAATTAAATCTGTTCTATCCCCCCACTGTCATTCTTTGCAGTTCATTAAAGTTCCTTTGTGGCAATGATTCCCCCAAAGTTATTAGCTTTTCACCAGGGTGTTTACTGCTACAGGTTTTAAAGGGGAACTGTTGTAAATAAGCAAACAAAATCTTTACCTCTTTAGCAATCCATCACTGACCATTCTGCTTGAAGGCGTACAGATGTTGTCAGGAACTTACCTTGCCGCGAGCCTGGGATCCTCCTCCGGCGGTCGCGAGGGAGCGCGCCGATGACGCGAGGTACCCGCTCGCGTGCACGCTCCGCGCGCCCGCGCGTCCTCATGTGACGCAAGGACGTGGGCGGCGCAGGCTTTTACCCTGCTGGCGGCCATCTTCTTCCGGGGCACGGCCAGCAGGATGAGTCACAGGGGCCTATTTAGGCTCCTCCTGGCATGTTGGCCTCTTGCTGCCAGTTCAGAGTTTGTTCTCTGAACCCTAGCTCCTGGTTAGCGTTGGTGATTGGTATCCAGTTGTTCCCTGTCTCCTGTGTCCAGTCTGCCTGCATCCTACCACTGCCCCTACCTCCTGTTACCTCCGGTCAGCATAACTACCACTGCTCCTACCTCTGGTCTGCATCTCCACTTCAGCTCCTACCTCCTGTTACCTCCGGTCAGCATAACTACCACTGCTCCTACCTCCCGTCTGCATCTCCACTTCAGCTCCTACCTCCTGTTACCATCCGGTCAGCATAACTACCACTGCTCCTACCTCCGTCTGCATCTCCACTTCAGCTCTCCTACCTCCTGTTACCTCTGGTCAGCATAACTACCACAGCTCCTACCTCCGGTCCGTATCTCTATACTCTACTCCAGCTCCTACCTCCAGTTCCCTCCGGTCAGCATAACTACCACAGCTCCTACCTCCGGTCCGTATCTCTACTCCAGCTCTTACCTCCAGTTACCTCCGTTCTGCTATCTACCACAGCTCCTACCTCCGGTCCTATCTCTACTCCAGCTCCTACCCCTTTACCTCCGGTCTGCATATCTACCACAGCTCCCATCCCCCGGTCCGTACTTCCACTCCAGCTCCTACCTCCAGTTACCCCCTGGTCTGCATAACTCCCACTGCGTCCTATCTCCCGATCTGCCTACCTACTACAGTTTCTACCTCCATTACCTCCGGCCTGCATACCTACCACAGCTTCTACCTCCGGCCCGCATCTCCACATTTGGGTTGGTCTTTGTGATTCTCTCTTCTGGAGTCGCGACCTGGTGCCTGCCTGCCCGCAAAACATCCTCACCATTAGAGCTCTGGTGAAGACCAGCAGGTACTTAGACTCCGCTCCAGAGGGGGTCTCATAGAGGCCTTATCCGGAAGAAATCATAACAGTAACTGGCGCCAGATGAATCCCACTGGAGACGTCAGTCCAGCGGAGGACTTATATCAACAAGTCGCCGAACTTCGGGGAGCCTTACAGAACCAGACAGGGATACTGCCAATTGGATGCAAGGTTGAACGCCATGTCTCCTGGAAGGTCTCATAACCCATCGTTGCTGAGGCCTAAGATTCCTCTTCCTGACCGATTTTCCGGAGATCGTTCCATTTGGACAGTTCAAAAGCTCCTGTCATTTGTATTTCTCCCTTCGCCGAAAAGCTTACTGGAAAGGGTAAAATAGGTTTCATTATTTCATTGCTTCAGGACGGCCCCAAGCGTGGGCCCTTCGTTTGCTGGATCAAACAGCCCTGCGATAGCTTCCGTAGGTACTTTTTTTTTCCGCTCTAGGAGAATTTATGATGATCCACTTAGAGTTGTTTCACTGAAGCAGCACTCCGTAACCTGTCCCAGGGGAGAAGACAGGTAGAAAGATTATGTGGCTGATTTCCGCAGGATCGTGTGAGACCCAATGGAATGAAGCGGCTCTGATCCAACCAGTTCCGAATCGGACTGTCAGAGACCTTAAGGATGAATTAGCACGCACTGGAGTCCCTGAGAAACTGAAAGATCTTATTGATCTAGCGGTCCAATTGACCGTCGACTGAGAGAAAGGAGATTAGAAAGATTGGGCACTTCCCGTTCGTCCTATGACTTACTCACTACCTCTCCTTCTTCAGGATTTTTGGACCGGTCCCTATGCTTAGGGTTAACTCGTCCTTCCCTTCCTCTCTCCTGAGGAAGGATCAGAAGACGCCGCTTAAACCTATGTCTATACTGTGGGGAGTCTGGTCATTTGCTCCAGGGATGTCCATCAGACCTAGGTAAAGGCTCCTACTATGCATTCTGGTCTGTCGCTCCCGGCTTCAGCATCTTACCTGTCTATTGATGTCTCATTACAGGGAACCGGTCCGATGTCACCGTCCAAGCCGTTATTGACTCCGGGGGCCTGTAGCTGTTTTTATTTTGGATCTCCTTACCAAGGAATGGAAGATTCCCACTCGTCCCAAATCTCTCCCCTCTCTTTATTCATCTGGCAGACGGGTCTAAATCTCATCTGGTCCTGTACTACGAGAGACTTTTCCCAGTATTGATCACCATTAATCATCATTCAGAATTTATATGTTTTGATGTATTGCCTTTTCTCTCTTTTTCCTCTTATTCTAGGCATGCCATGGTTTAAGACACACACATCCTTCAATAAATTGGATCTCCGGAGAGATCTCTTTTTCTCCATCACATTGTTGACTGTCATGTCTTCCCTCTTCAGTGTTAGTATTAATCAGGTTCAGGCTGAGACTCTCTTACCCAGTGGTCTATCAGAACTTCGCAAGTTTCTTTGATAAGAAAGCTGCTAATAATCTACCACCACACCGCATTTATGATTGTCCCGTTGAACTTTACCTGGTGCGGAGATTCCTTTTGGGCGGGTATATCCTTTGTCAGAACCTGAGCAAAGGTTCTCAAGGAATATATAAGAGAATCTCATAAGGGGCTTCATTCGCCACTCTACGTCTCCAGCAGGGCTGGTATATTTTTTGTTAGAAAAAGATGGTTCCTTAGGCCCTGTATTGATTACCGAGCTCTCATAATGTCACGATAAAAATAGATATCCTCTTCCATTATTCCCCGATTGTTCAACGATTGAGAACCGCCAAAGTTTTTACTAAGTTGGATCTTCGGGGAGCCTATAACTTGATCAGAATAAAAGAAGGGGATGAATGGAAAACGGCGTTTCCGCTCCAATATGGTCATTTCGAATATTGGTCATGCCTTTCGGTCTATGCATGCCCCTGTCACATTCCAACATTTTGTCAATGATATTTTTCGTGAACTTGGTAGATGACTTTTTTGGCCGTTTATTCTAGATGATATATTGTTTTCTTCTAACCTGAGGCACATCGTATCCAGGTTAAGAAGTTCTCTCTCGTCTTAGAGTTCATGTTTATACGCCAAATTGGGAAAATGTGAGTTTGAAAAGACTCTAATACCGTTCTTGGGGTTCATCATCCACCCCAAGGGCTAATTATGGATCCTCAAAAGGTTTCCGCTATTCAGGATTGGCTACTCCTACTACCCGGAAACAAGTTCAAAAATCATTGGATTTGCCAACTTCTACCGGTAGATTCATTAGAATTTTTCTACATTTATACTACCATTGACCCTTCTGACCAGAACCCATGTCCCATTCTCTTGGACGAAGTCCCTCCAAACAGCCTTTGAGGTCTTGAAATCTGCTTTTACTTCAGCCCCATCCTTATTCACCCAGACCCAAGCTGTTCCTTTTATATTGGAGGTGGATGCTTCTGAAGTTGCATTAGGAGCTATACTCTCGCAACGTACGGACCTAGGCGCTACTACATCCGGTGCTTTTTTTTCCAGAAAAACTTTCTGATTCCGAAAAGAATGATGATGTAGAGAACCGTGAGTTATTGGCCTAATATCGGCCCTTGAAAGGGCGATATTTACTTGAGGGTGCCATCATCCTATTACCATTTCACACGGATCATAGAACCTGGAATACCTACAGACTGCTAAAAGGTTAAAACCCCCGTCAAGCTAGATGGGCTCTTTTCTTTACAATGATTTAATTTCCATTAACCTTTTCGTCCTGGTTCAAAAATGGTAAAGCCGACGCCCTTTCTTAGACATCTTCTGAGGTCATAAGTCGGATAAGCCTAAATATGGTTCTCCTCTCAAATCTATTTTCTACTATTACCTACTATATAGTCAAAACCATCAAAGACATCGCTCCAATCCTTCTCTTTCCCAAGACGGCTTTATTACAGACAAACAAAATATTTGTTCCAGTTCAAGCCAGTCTGCAGTACTTCAGTATTGTCATTCTCATGCTTTGGCCGGTCATTTTGGGGTTCACAAATGTTGATTTGGCTTACAGAATTTTTTTTTGGCCAAGTATGTCTAGAGATTGTAAACAGTTTGTGCTTCTTGTCTTACTTGTGCTAGGTTCAAGACCACTAACGAGACCATATGGATTACTATCTCCTTGCCTGTTTCCGGACCGCCCTTGGGGCATGATTACCATGGACTTCATTGTTGAGTTACCCTCGTTCCAAGGGGTTCAGTCACAATTTTTGTGGTCGTTGATCGATTGACGAAGATGGCTCACTTTATTCCGTTAAAAGGAATTCCCCTCAGCTTCCATTACGCGCGAGGTGTTTATTAGAGAAATTGTGCGTCTTCACGGGGTTCCTGATGACATCGTATCAGATGAGGGGTACAATTCACCTCAAATTTTGGAAGGAGTTGTGCAAGTGTTTACATATCCACAATATCTTTTTCCTCGGACCATCCACAATCTAATGGACAAACAGAAAGAACAAACCAAACACTTGAACAGTATCTTCGTTGTTACTCCTCCTTGTCACCAGGAAAATTGGTCCTCTCTGTTACACACTTGCAGAGTTTGCTTACAAACAACGCGTTCATTCTTCCATCAAGTGTTCCCCTTTTTATGCTAACTATGGATTAATCCACTTTCCTTACGGTATTCCTTCCAAGATCACGATTCCTGATCTTTTCACCAGAAAACATCTTATGAAGAAGACTTAGAGCTGAAGACCTTCAATCGCTGAAGCTCAGGAGCGAGCCCGTAAGTCCGCTAATCTTATTAAGAACGACTCTTCGATATTTAAGGTTGGAGATTTGGGTTTGGGTGTTCGACTCGAATTTGAATCGATTCCCCGGCTAGTTGGGTCCCCGGTTCATCGGGCCATTTCGTATTAGGAAGCTATCAACACGGTTGCCTTTGAACTGGAGCTCCCCATGTCATTAAAGATACATCCAGTCTTCATGTATCCTGTTTTCTAAGATATGTTTACAACTCGGCTCGGAGCCTCCTCCGCTGCTATTATGATTGACGGGACTGACGAATCCAGAGTGGAGAACATTTTAGATGCCAAGGTCTCCTTCTGGAAAGTTAAGATATCTTATTAATGGAAGGGATTTGGTCCCGAAGAGAATTCTTGAGGAGCCGTCCTACTAAGCAGATTCACGCTCCTCGATTAAGAAAAAGGATCTCATGATCTTAATAACACAACTTTTAAAATATAAAAGCGATAACTGTTGGTAATATAAACCCCAATTAAAGTATCACAAATACATCCTCTCCCTCGAGACAATACCTAAAGCTCAGGACACACCGGAGGGTGACCCGTGGTTTGGGGGGGGCAATAGTGTCAATGGAATTACCATTGCCGCGAGCTCTGGATCCTACGGCCGCAGGGCGGTGAGCGGGAGCGCGCCTATGACGCTGATGGTACCCGCTCGGTGCAACGCTCGCGCGCACCCCGCGCGTCCTCATGACTGCCGAGGAACGCTGGGGCGGGCGCAGGCTTTTACCCTGCTTGGCGGCCCTCTCTCTCATTATCTTCCAGGGCACACGACAGCAGTGGATGAGGTCACAGGGGCCTATTTAGAGCTCCTCCTGGCAGTTGGCCTCTTGCTGCCAGTTTCAGAGAGTTTTGCTCTGAATCCTAGCTACCTGCGTTAGGCGTTGGGATTGGTTCCAGTTGTTCCTGTCTCCTGTTGTCAGTCTCCTGCATCCTACACGCTCCTACCTCCGTTTACCACCCGTCGGCAGCACTATACTACCACTGCTCCGTACCCCTCCGGTCTGCATTCCACTTCAGCTCCTACCTCCTGTTACCTTCCTCCGGTTCAGCATAACTACCTGACTCCTGAACCTCCAGTCTGTTCTGCCTCATTCAGCTCACCATCTGTAACCTCTGGTCAGCATAACTACCACTGCTCCTACCCGTCCGGTCCTGCTCTCCACTTCAGCTCCTGACCTCTGTTACCTCTGGTCAGCATAACTACCACAGCTCCTACCTCCGGTCCGTCCTCTACTCCAGCTCCTAGCCCCAAGTAACCTCCGGTCAGCATAAACTACACACAGCTCTACCTCCGAGGGTCGATCTCTACTCCGAGCTCTTTACCTCAGTTACCTCGCCGGTCTGCTATCTACCACAGGCTTCCTACCCTTCCGGTCAGTACTCTACTACTCAGCTTCCTACCTCCAATTCAGGTCCTCCGGTTCTTGCATATCTAACCAACAGTGTACTACCCCCGTCCGTATCTCCACCTCACAGCTCATACCTCCAGTTACCACTGGTCTGACATAACTCCCACTGCTCCTAATCATCGATCTGCCCTACCACTCACAGTGTTCTCCTCCAGTGTAACCTCCGGCCTGCATACTACCACACCTTCTACCTCTGGCCCGCACTCCACATTGATGGGATTGGTCTTTGTGATTCTCCTTCTGGATCGCGACCTGGTGCCTGCCTGCCGCAAAACATCACTCACCATTGAGGCTATGTGAAGACCAGCAGGTACTTAGACTCCCTAGTGCGGATCGGTGGCGGCGAGGGGGTAGTATCGTCCAGGTGAGGGGCGGGGTAGGGTCTCATAGAGGCTCTATCCTGAGAAGAAATCATTAAAGGTTTTGGAGCTCAGAGGTTTGCGCCGAATCCTCAACCCGTTAGCTCCTAACACACATGCTATCACAGAGCCGACCAGGGACACTAGTCTGTGTACCTAAACCACCTTTAGCCACTCACAGTCATTTTGGCAGCTAAACCGTATGCCCATTCTACTACCCATAACCATTTATTCTCAGTGTTTGAATTCTTCTGCCCTACATCAACTGTCACTTTTGTAATCAGGAAAATCCCAGTCTAAAGCCTATTGCTCTGTAATAACCATAAGACCCCAGTTATCTCAGTTATCAACCTAAAAGAGAATGTGTTGGTTCATCCACATTAAACACAGATCGCTATCCCTTTAAGACAGTCATGGTAATTTTGTGTTATTGAATTGGCTGTGGTCTTCCTGATAATTTAAGGGTAAGTTTGTCCCGATTTATATGCAATGCTGAGGAGAAACAGGTGGGTTACATCAATGAAATGTTGTCCTCATGCTGGGTTTAATCACTAATATACTAATTAAATATGCTTGTGAAGGTTTTCATTCATCAGAAGAGCCAATTCCTCGGGTCAGGACTCAGCCGTGTCCCTGCACCTTAAGGCATAAAGGACATACCTTTGAAGATTGTAATGTTAACCATATTGGCGAAGGAACATGAACTGGTTCAAGAGAGGTGTCAAGGATGCCCATTTATGTGAAATAAAGTAACCCAAGCCTAAATAGAGGTGGGGGGTTCGACACCAACTGCTGCCATGTACAATGCTTTTTTTAAACCCCTTACTCTGGGCCGTTCCTATAACACCTCCTTAGTAGCCACTATCTACTTCACAACACACAACCCTACACCTGGCTGTGATATCTAATTGGTATTTTCCAGGTACATAATTGCCACCGATTCTTGTACAAGTCATTCGAAATTAGAAGCCAGTCGGATGCCTAGCAAAACGTCTTCAAGAACTAAACTTCAAGTTCCATTTGAATCCTATTGAATAAACATATATACTAAACTGCCATACACATGCTCCTTGCAAATTATCGTTATTCACAGGGAGAGAGAACAGAGTAAACTACTTAACCGGTGCTTCCCGGTGCTCCACTTGCTGCGTCTCTCCAATGACCATCACACTATCCTGATCACACTTCTAATCAATCCTTAAAGGGGAAGTTCCTGCAAACATACATGTACTTTTCAAGAAAAAGAGCAGTCTTTTTTCATCCCAATGACCTTAAAATCGCCTTCAGCATTGTGGCTGTGTATAAATAAAGCAACGAAATACGACGTCCTTTTTGCGGACACCTAATAGAGACAGTTATGGTCTTGCCCTTGACCCAGTGCCCTGGGTTGCTTCGTTGCTCAGTAGAGATCTGAGCATCTTGACGCCACCCAACAATCCAATCCTTAGACTTACTGTTATGATATTCCCAGGTAGTTGGGCATCATGGGAAGAAGAAGAACTTAGAACCTGAAATGTCGCTCACTAACTGTCAACAGCAGGAACAGCAAGGGTATGACTCAACCTGTTTTTTCAAATGGACGAGAAATGTAGAATAACTAAGAAGGCTTAACAAACCAATAACATTTAACAATATTGATCATGGTCCACTGACTCCCCTTTAACTTGCTGAACATGCGCACATCCATAGGAGGTGTGTCAAGACAATCCACGCCATCTGCTGGAGCAAGCTGCAAAGTGGAGCGCCGTTAGTCCAGTTTATCTATGTAACCCGGACAAGTTATATTCACAGGAGATGGAAATTAGCGATCTCACCATCCCTCTAAATAATAGATACTTTGCAAGGGGCATGTGTAGGCAGTTTATCTCCCTTTAATTAATGTTTTTATGATTAAAACCGCATGAGGACATTAATTTACATAACCCCCCTATTTCTCCTCAGCCTTGCATAATCAGACACAGTCCACCCTTAATTCTCTGAGACTACAGACGAGTATAACCGACCCACACACCAGTCACTTCTGTCTGGGCATTACCATGACTGTAATTAAAGGGATATAGGTACTTTTCAAGAATCAATTAGGACAGTGTAATATAGTGGATAATGCACCCCCACTGTAAATTATAAGGACATTAGTCAGATAGTTAGAAATGCCCCCCAACTGTGAATTATAAGGATATTAGTTATTAGCTGATATGCACCCCCAACTGTAAATGATAAGGAACATTAGTTATATAGCCGGATAATGCCCCCCCAACTGTAATTATAAAGTAACATTAGTTATATAGCGATAATGCACCCCCAACTGTAAATTATAAGGACATTAGTGTAGATATGGATAAATGCACCACCACTGTACATTATAGGATATTCATGACTATAAAAGAACATTTATACAGGTAAGTAACTCCAAGTGACTTCTAATATCCATGGGGGGAGGAGAATTTTTACAGTTCGGTGCTTATTTTTGTAACCACCCCTTGGTGGCTTCTGGTTTTCCCTTCTCCTCCTGGACTGTAAGATTATAAGGCTATAATCGTACAGTCCTCCCCTAGAACCACTATTCTTAGGTTAATTGGTTACAAGACCATGTTTTACATATATCTTAATACCACACCTTACTGCTTTCACTTTTCGCTGGCACTGAGGGGCCTATTTATAAATGTGTATCAATACCACAAGCTGTTCCATAAACGTAATTGTGCTATGGTTGAAATAACCTTAACATTTGCAAAATAAGAATGAATCAGTCCTAAAGCTACATTTTGAAATGTTTGCATCTACATTATGGTAACATAATAATTGCTTTGCGTATTAGTCCAATATATGTAGTAAATGTGAGAACTGTGATCTTTAATGGACTAACAGTTTTATTTTTAGTAGACCGCTTTTTGAGGATCCAACTCCTCTTCCTCAGATCAAGCAGTACTGATATGAAACAAGGTTAACCGAAAGGTAAAAAGCTAATTACATAACACGAATAATAACCCTCCCCCCAACAGGACTGAATAGTGTGTGTGGATAGCAGAGATGGGACACTTAAAAGCTAGTCACCACCTGTCCAGATTTTCTGAAAGAATGACAGACGTATCTGCGAAGATCCTGTCTGCCATCTTTCAAAGATCTGCAAACACACAGTCCCGAGCGTTTCTCCCTATGTGAGAACTCTCGGGACTGTGTGTTACCCATCGGCGCGCTAGACTTCCTCTAAGGGAGTCTACGCGGCGATGAATTTTCGCCTTTCCCGAACGAGCCGTTCGGCCGACCCGATCGTTGGCGGCCGCGCGCCTCGTTCGGGAAACGAACGTACAAAACGTAACGATTAGCCCCGAACCGTTGGATCCGACGGTATCGTGGCTTCAATCGTTAATGTGTGTACCCAGGCTTTACTCTAAAGCTTTCTATGTATTGATCCAGTGTGCGTCCTGGTTTTGGAGTCAATGGTGCTGTACTGTTTTCCATTGTATTATAGGCAGTCTTGCTGGGCACTGAGGTTTTTGTGGTAGATTCCTTTAACCTGAGCCTTTCTGAAGAAATCTGCCATGTCAGAGTATAGCTGAACTTATCTCCAGAATTAGTGTCGGACAGAAATGGTGAGTCCTTTAGAGTACACTTGGTCTCTGGCTTAGACCGTTGATAACTGGGGATGTTTAGGTACTCCCTTCCACCACAACTAGTAAGAAGAACGTTACAACACGGATTATGAAAAATATAACCCATGCACCACCATGCGGGGTCCTCGGTGTAAACTGGAACAATATTACCATTTTCTCCATCTGTAAACACACAGGAAGGGGTGTTTTTTTACACCCAGGGATCTAACAGCTTCAACATCCAGCAATGTTGGTGTCTTAATACCAATGTAACAAATGTACGGTCACTATATATATAGGGGAAACCAGTCAAAACGACATAACAGGATGACTCCTCCCACAGAATAGCCTCACCAACCATAAATGAGAATAATCCTGTTTGCCATGTGGGGCATCATTTTTTCTAACCAGGAAACTCCATGGAAAACCTCCCATCGGATCTTGAAGGGACGTTCCAGAGTTAGCAACCGAATAGAAAACCATTTGAAGCAAAATGATTCTGTATTTGACTCCAAAATAATGGGTTAAACCAAGACTTGGGTTCCTAACCCACCATACTGGTGATATATTTGTATATAGAACATATGTGTATAGTACAATTAAAATGTTTTTTGCATATCTCAGTGTCTGCTTTTCTCTCATCAGCTCCCCCCCCCAGCATTAATTCTCCCCACCCCTTCCGCCCAACCCTCACCCCCTCTATATTTTATTCCCCCCGCAACCCCGCGCATTCCGGGATAGTTCTGGTGGGCGGGGGTGATATCTTGTTATCTATGAATTCGTTTTTTTACTTTCTGTTAACCTTTGTTGCTATCAATCATACTGCTCTGACCTGGAGGAAGAGGGTGATCCCTTGAACTTGTCCTCTAAAAGAACTGTTAGTCCTTAAATTATCACAGTTCTCCTACATTTACTTCATCTACATTAGAGCTATTCCTAACTATGGTGCTCCCGCTGTGTGGACAAGTCTGGAAATGCCGACTGTACACTATATTCGGAACATTATGGTGTAATATGTAGATATTGACTGCACCATTCCCTTACACTGATTTTCATTTACCCAGGAAAAATGCAAATGAAATAAAATTATTCATTATGGAATTTGACTGCACTGCTTGTTAAAACAAATAAAAACCAAAATCATTCACTGGTGTCACGGTATTTTTCGTGTAACTTCCTCATCCCCCCCTCCATCCCCCCCTTCTCCTTCCGTTATCTTATTTTTATTACTCTTCTCTCTTTACTTACAGTGACATCAGGCCACTATCTCCTTACATCAAGCTCTGCTCTCCTTTCCAGGCTGCCATATTGATTTCCCTGCTCCACTTGCATTTTCGTGGGTTTGGGGGGGCTAGGCCCTGTGGTCCGATTCTCACATGCTTCTGATCAGGTTTTGTGATCTGTTTCACTCTTGAGTGCATTTGTAAATGGGGCGGCCCACACTGGATGATGCACTGTACTGGAATGATGCACTGTACGGGATGATGCACTGTACTGTACTGGATGATGCACTGTACTGGATATGCACTGTACTGTATGGATATGCACTGTACTGTCCTGGTGATGCACTGTACTGGATGATCCTGTACTGTACTGGATGATGCCCTGTACTGGCTGATGCACTGTCACTGGAATGATGCACTGTACTGTAACTGATGAATGCACTGTAACTGGAATGATGCACTGGACTGGATGCATGCACTGTACTGGATGATGCCCTGTACTGTACTGGATTACTGCACGGGTACTGGATGATGCACTGTTCTCCGATCCCTTACTGGAGTGCCTGCCATCACATTTTTTGTGCCTATTGCTTTTTTGGCCCAGTTTTCAAACACAGCGCAGTAAAGCTCAGAGATATTTAGTGCTGCTCTCCAGAGGTTTTCTCTGCACTGAATGGGGCTTTTTGGGGGTTACTAACGTAATCTAAAAGATATTTTTGGTAAGACTGCCCTTGAGCTTGTTTTTAAAAGCCTGCTTGACACCATTTTAAAAACAACTTCCAGTTAATCATTAACAACATTTTTATCTTTAGTCCATTTTGCACCCCCATAAAATCGCCCCCAAATTAGCCCCCAAATAAGACTTATTTTATTATTATATGTATTTACTCCTGTCAGAGGAATATTTTTTGTAAGCAGGAGGTCAAATCTGATTCCATAGCATTAAATTAAACGGCTTTTTTTAAAGGAAGGTATTTTTTGTGCCTAAAACTCCATGGTGCTAGATGTTTTTTTTTTCTGCCTTAATCCTTCCTAAAAAGTTCAATTTTAGACTGTTTTTTAGCTGTAAAGTTGCAGTAATGGTGTGAGGTTTGTGGAACCATTTTGGATAATGGCGTTTCTACTTTATTGCCGTACGATATATAGAATATAGTGCACTCCAGTCTTAGACAATCCAGTGTTTTAATTAACACAACGTGACGTTTTGGTACCTGTGTGGTACCTTCTTCAGACATATAATACAATAACAAGTGCACAGTGCTGTTTTAAAGGGTAATCTCCACTGGTTTTGGTAATTTTCGGAATCCATTTCTATTGAAGAACAGGTAGGTAAAAGGAGCTGTGCCTTCCTTTCCGTTCTTCAATAGAACACACAGATCCAGGAGAGAATGTCAGAAACTTACCCTCCTCGCTCGCTCCCCCGGCGCGTAGTCTACCAGGATCCCGACAGACCTTGTCTTCTATGCGCATCTGTCGCTATCTATGCGTCATAGAAGACAAGTCCGTCCGGGACGCTGTCAGACCTAAGCTCCGGGGGGAGCGAGCGATCGTGTTAAGTTCTTAACTTCTCTCCTGACTCCTGGGGGTTCTATTGAAGAACGAAGGTAAAGCACAGCTCCTCCCTCCCGTTCTTCAATAGAAATGGATTCCTAAACTTACCAAACCAGTGGAGATACCCTTTAAATACGTGTGGCAGAGGCAACAGTGACATTTAGTGGTAAACAAAACTGAAATAACTTGTATACACTATATTTCCATAATAAAAGGCAAGGTTTACAAAGTTTAACATGTTCAAATATGATGGCATATGTATAAATCTAGTACATAATAAAGTGTTTTTTGCCATACAATCTTGAAAGTGTCATAAACTATGTGCTAAATATTCTGTTATGTGATAAAATATGGGAATTTTATTGTATACAGTTATTTCATGTTTTTGTAAAACCACAGAGGTCCTGTACTTCTCTGCCTCACGTTATTCAATCAGCATTGTGCACTTTTGTTGTACATTGTCTGAAGAAGGTACACACAGGTACCGAAACGTCACGTTTGTTAATAAAAACACTGGATTTGTCTATATTTCTATTATATATGCTTGCATCTTGCCATTGGCCTATGGCTTTATAACAGCCCACAGCCTGTTTCTTTTCTCTCACTATTAAAATGGAGTGGCCGGATGCAAACCAGTTCAGTATCCCCCCTCCTGGAATTGCCTTGAGCTCCCCAATCTGGGGTGGTCTCACCTCAGACCAACCCCAGACTCCCAGATTTGAGAAGACTTGAATCCTCGTTCACGGCCCCCTGGTGAATCCCCTAACTCCACCCCTAACCCCTCCTTCCACACCCCTAGTTATGACCACCGGCCCCCATGTGACATCACATCCCGCACACCACGCCCCGTCTTCTACTTTATTTGCCCTTGCCACGTCTATTTTTCTCTGTTCCCAAAAAGCTCTCGGCTCATGCCAAAGTGAGAAAATAGCCATGAATCCACCGTATAGGACTTAGTACGTGTGTTGGTAGCAGATTGGTGAGCTTATACTAATCTCGTTAATTTCTTACAAACGTCAGCCTGAATTTCCAGGGATTCTACGTTTTTATTGGGAAACACTCACCAAGCCTTAGTTCTAATCCCCCTAGGTTTGAATTCATTCCTACCTGCAGAACGGAACCATAAGAAAGAAGAACAATTACAACAAAGACTTTAGTGGATTCTAGTAAGTAGTGCCCTATTTACAAGGTGCGGTGATGCTTCTTTCTAGCCATCTGGCTGCGCCTTTAAACCATCGTTAATTAACGATCTCTAGCGTAATGTCCCCGATAACGATCCTAAATTTTACAGCTGCGATCGTAGATTTACGTTCCCCCCGCACAGAATGACCATTGCTATTTTTTAAACTCACTAAGCGGCCAATTTAATTTGTTTTTTTCTCATAAATGTATGGCTTTCAATTATTTTCTTTGTACTGTCTTTTATGTGTTAACCACAGAAGGATCAATTTTCATCACTATAAACTTCAAGAAATTTCGTCAACTTGCAACTGCTAGGGGTTAAAACCTTTACATGTCCATGATGTTGGGGAATTCTAGGAGATGGTGACGATGTTAATATCTCTTACGAAGTGTGACAAGAATTAAATGCCACATTAAAATATGTCCATGTAGCCCCCCATTTGGGCCGGGGGACAAAAAAACAAAAATATGATTACTGTGTAATTAAATACATTAATTGGCCATACAATGGGGCTTTGTTACCAATAGAACATGTCAGGAAACACCGATATCCCTTAAGACTGGAAGAAGATTAGGCCAATATTTATAGAGGCACGGTATCGCTTCTTACCAATATCGCTACGCCAACGTCAGTTTAATATTCGCTAAAATTCCTTAATTTACAAATTGTTTTTTACAAGATTTACGACGCAGCTTAATACAAGGCCGGCCGTTGTAACTGCGCCACATAGGATTCACACTAATGTGCGATACGTGAATTTATAAATATGGCCCTTGGTCTCAAGTTTGGAACGGTTTTTCACTGTGAGAAGGCTATGAACTGTCTTCCATGGACGTTGTAATGGCAGTTTCTTTGTCCAGTTTTAAAACAAAGCTGGAATGAGTTTTCTGCAAACAAGGAATGTTGCAAGTATCACTGGTATGATAGATAAAGTAGAGTTGATCCAGGAAATTTCGCGATTGCCACTTGGAGTCAGGGGAAGGAATTTTCATGTTTTTCTTCTTTTCTTGCCTTTTTCTGGATCAACAGTTTAGCAGGAAATGTGTATTGCTGATCTGTTTTGGACTAGATTGGCGTATGTCTTATTCAACCTTCAAATTCTACACTACAGTTATGTCTTCACAGCACTCTTTTATTAAAATTGAATGTATGTTTTGTCTTTAAATAAATTACACACAACAAATGGTTGGCACTTCTTTTTTTTTTTTATTATTACAATCAGTAACACAGTCACCCATTGAGACCCTACAGGAGGCCAGCTGAGCCCATCCTTACCAACCCTTCCCTGGGAGTGTTTGGTTATACCAATATCCCTTCCCAGCATCAACTAAGGCCCTCCTCAATATATGGAGGACCCTACATTCATCCAACAACCCCTCCCCATGAAAACAAAAATGCATTTAGAACTGAGAGTCTTTGCAGACATGCACACGGGGGGGGGGGCAACTGTAGCCAGCCATCTTGAGGACAGCATCTAGTCTATTCCATCTCTCCGCTCACAGAAAACCTTCTATGGCTGCATCCAAGTCCGGCCACCATCTATTCCAACAAACTATGGCCTAAGGATGATAAAATCAAATAACTGAGAACAGGGTAGGTTGAATGAAGACAAAGAAACGCTCCAATTTCTATTAAACATATACATGCTGTATCCTCATTCCAGTATTTGTTTTTTGAAAAAAAACTATAAGTCACCTCTTGAGCAGATAGGGCTTTAAAAATAATACGCTGTAGATATTAGGTTTGAAACATCTGAATCCATATTCCTTTGGATCCACGGCGATATCTGTTCAGGCATTTTAAGGAAGGTTCATATTGTGAGACACAACTAGGGACTTAAATACAGAAAAAAGCTGCAGTTCATATGTTTCTAAAGGGACGAACCTTCCCCACAGCCCACCACCGCCCCCACATAGAAATGCAATATAATTCTAATATATAGATGAGCTTGATATTTTCTTTATATTGGTCTATACGGACAGCATGCCACTTTAAAATGAAGCTAACCCCATATAGAAAATCACAGGAGAAACGCATCCTTCAATACCCGTTACATACAATAGATTAAGGGATTAATAAAAAAGCTCATAGAAGATTGCCTTATAATCATTTGGAATTGAAGATATAAAAAACTATATTCATCAATGCTCAGGTGTCTTTCTCCTATTACTAATGAACCGGTCGTAGCTACCATATGATCAACACTAAACTCCCGTGAGAGAAACTTTGTCAATAGAGGCTCAGTCATTTTTAGTAGATTCATAGTTCTACAATATCATAGGATGAGGTACAGTCTAGAACGTGAACTTTACCCCCTTTGGTGACTGTACAGTTCCTGAAGCTTTAACAATATCAGTAAGAATGCCACATGGACCATTGAAACCAATTTTTACAGCAAGGTGGGAGGAATCTTGTTGGTGCCGGCGGCACAAGACTCCGTGCATCCATTCATTCAGCTTTCGGCAGGATTAGTTGTTTATGTCACTGTGTTGTCACAGTAAGGTTGCTATTCCCTACCTCAGACTGATTGGAGAGATAAACCTACACATTTCTGCCAACCAAACTTGTGGTCCAAATCTCTCTCTTTTATGCTCTGGGCTTGCCTGTAATCCTTTCGCCGGCCTGTATTGTCCTTAAAGATTTCCAAATCTGCACACAAATATCAGAACTGCGGTATGGTCAGCACAGAGCCGGATTGGCTGCTATAAAAAGAAATGTAGTCCGTAGAGTCAAGTTTTCCACACTACATGCAAAACTCTGTCAACTGCGCTTTATCCGTACAATCACCCCATCAATAGTTGACCTTATATTTGCCAACAATCTATTTGTATTTGTTAACGACGTTAGCACCATGTAATTTAGAAAATAAAGAAATGGCCAGTTAATTCGTTAGAAACAGTGTAAAATCGTAATCCAGTTTTAAGGGAAGGTACCGTATGAGAACAATGTAAGGAAGACAATCGATGTTTACCATCCCCCATTGTCACTTAAACTAGATAAAATATAAGGTGAGATGAGACCTTAAGGTCATATTTAAAAACAAACACGACTGTGCAGTAAAAACCAGTAATTTACCCATCTTAAATGCAGTAGGCGTCCTAATTAGGAATGACCGTACATTATTACTTCCATTGTAGTAGAAAGACAAGCCTTGTTTATAAACATGTCCCTAGAAAATATACAACACTGTCATAAATCTACTGATGTTTTTAAATGTTTTGGAAATGAAGGAGAATTATACTTTTAAACTCCTCCCCATTAACATATGTTTTCCAATGTAGGAAGAATGGAGACTTTGTCAGTGACACTGACTGTGGGAGGAGCCAGAGTGGGAAATGATTAACTTTTTTATAAAATTATTATGACAGGCTATTGAACTCAGTTTTACCTTATTCATCTAGTTTGTTACATAATACTGTGCAGAACTAACTTGTTTTCTATAAGGATGCTTATATTTGCAGTGATAGGTAACTGCAATTGATATTCCAGCATTGCTAAATATTGCAGCCTTAATGTGATCTATAAGTGATTAAGAAACTTAACTCAGAATGTTTTTTTGGTGAAGAATAATTCAAAACTACAGATAGATGCAATGGTTACGCATTATTCTAAACAAAATAAATTACCCATTATCAAGATTTGTCATTTTTTACTGGAACCACCAGGTGCCAGTCAGAGCCATTAACTCATTCTAAATTTTTCATCAAAATGCCATAATATGCAAGAATGAGGTACTGGCCTCCTCAAAGTCTCGTTTTAATATTGTACCTCAACATAGCAGTCCCGATAGATTCCGACATAGTTTACCACAATCTACCATATGCCCATATTTTCGGACCGACACCCGTCCTCATATTAATATATGCTAAATTGTGTCCACTTTTGTTTTTGGAACCATATCTTGTGTCCTCAACACTAGTGATGTGTCCTTGTTTCCATTTGGAACTGTCGGTTGCAAAAATCTGCACATCTGATGGAGTTTTTTTAAAAAATGCATCAACACGTAAAAATTCTAAAAATTCCTTTGGAAAATCAAAATTACATTAGAAAATTCAAATGAAAAGTTATAAAATGCTATGAGATCTTTCAATCCCGAAAATGCAAAAAAAATCCCAATCGGATTTTCAGAATGAAACCGCTGTTCGGAACCGTAACTCGACACTACTGAAATAGTGCCCAGGGGAGACAGCCCAAATTTTGATCATGTTTACCTCTTCTTACAGATCATCTCGAACTTTCCTCCCCATCATCCAATTAGCTATGAAAAGAGAGGTCACTTTTTTCTTATGGCCACACTGGAAACAATTAAAGGAGAACTATCGTGGGTATAAAGTTTTTAAAAAAAACAGAGTTAAAATGAAAGTAACTTGGGACGGGTTATAGATTGGGTTTTCTTCCTCCCAATATTGTTTTCTGTAAGGAGCACCAGCCCAAAGAAAACTAATTCTGCCAGTCTTCCTCCTGGCTTCTTTAATACGGAATAGTTCAATACTAACTCTGCAAATCAAACGTCCATGCTGTAGCTCCTCAACAAAACAATTTGTGAGATAGTAAAATCAATCCAACCTCCCTTCCCCAAGGTACTTCCCATTTCTAACAAGTATATATAAATATTTTATAGTATAGTTTCCTTTACACATTTAGACCAATTCCCAATTCCTGGTAAGTTTTATTTTTATTTTTTTTTACAGGCAATTCTAATCGAATAGAAAATATGTATAGCTGTTTCCTTAGACATCTTGGGTTAAACCAAGTTATAATACAGAATGTCTCAGAACAGAGTTTTGGCACCAGACATTTAGCTTTCTTTACCAACTTCTATTTACAATGTGGTATATTTGGCAAATATGAAGGGAAAATAGATGTTACGGAATTAAAGAGGGATGTCTACATACAATGCTGAATGATGAAACATGGTCACATGTAATGTTTCTTGATGAATAGACGCAGGTGCAGTAACGTAACTAAATAACTAAACCCCGTTAATATACAGAGGTTTGCCTTAAATAAATTAATATTTAAGGGGGGCCCCAAAAACTGCATTTTTGTCAATCAAGTTAACACCAAGCTAATATTGTGCATAGATATGGTTCTGTCAATTTACACTTCTGTAAACAGAGCTAAATTGGCTTCATTGCTGGGGGCTTAATTCGTTATTTGGGCTAACTGTGGAAAACTCACAGTCACCCAGTGCCTCTTGGACAGTGTAAATAACAATACACAGGGGAGAGAGTCACTCGAAACCTAATAGGAGATTAAAGAAAAATGAACTGGAAAAATAATGTTTTCATGTGTTTTTGGTGGGTCCCCAATACAGAAGTCAAACTTCAAAATCTTTGATGCTTTTCCTCTTTTGAGATCACTGCATCTTTGGTGACAACATTTCCCATTGTTATAACGATGTCATACAAATTCTATTGACCTGTGTTCTCCTTTGTACCTAATTGCCGTGTAAAACATGATACTTCTTCCTCCATAATTAGTTTTCTGGACAACCACAAGACATCAGTTTGCCAACATCCCTGCAGTCCCATAAGGAGGACACTAGTTTTATACTACAGAAGGAGGCAATATTTTCAGTTTAGAATCCCACATTTTTTTCAACATAATGTCAACATTTGGTTTGGACTGCCTCATCAAGGTAAACCTAATTTATATGTATACCATGGAGGTGCAAACAATAAATTCCACCCTTCATACTGACCTAACCAAAATGTTTCTCATTTTCAATTAAATCTGCAGGCGATTCATAATAGTTCCTATCGTTTAAAAATGGTGCTAATTTTGCCCCAACCAATCAGATCTTATTTAACATTTGTAAGCTAACATCTGAATTGGTTGGGCAAAATTGCCTATTTTTAAACAATAATAACTTTTATGGAATAACCCGATGGTGCGTTGTGCCATAGACATGTGTACACACTAGTTTAAGGATTTAGCCATGTAACCGTTGGGGCCCTATTTATAAAAATCGTTATCGTTTATCGTAAATACCGATCGTTATCGTAAAATAACGACCGGTATTTTACGATAACGACCGTTTTATCTTAAATAACGACCGTTATCGTATCAACGACGTTAGCGTAAAATAACGAACCGTTACTCGGTAATACGCGTTATCGGTAAATAATCGACCGGTATTTACCGATAACAACGACCGGTTTAAATATATCGGTAAATAACGTCCGTTATCGGTAAATAAACGGTCGTTTATCGGTAAAACCCGTCGTTATTTTACGATACGATCGTAGTTTACGATAACGCTAACGATTTTTTATAACTAGGGCCCGGACTCCTTAAGTGAACTTTAATCTGGGCAGCTGCTAAGCATATCTTGAGCAGAGTACCCTGCCTCTTTTGTGTTGTATAAGGGATCGTGGAAGAACCATTACTGACATGTTTTATGTTGGTTGGTTGTAAAATACTGAGTGTTAATGGTTATTTATAGACACCGAGTAATTTTATGACCACTGCTTAAAATAACAACAGCGGCAATGGCTGATCCTGGTCGTTAATGAAATACCACCTAGTATTGGTACTTTACGCTGCAGTCACACCGAGGACCAATAAATACTGTCCTAACACACCAACCAAGGAGCTCCCACAATGTCTCTATAAAGGCCTATTGATAACAATAAGACACTCTCTCGCAGGCAATATACAAGTTTTATGGACATACCGTAACACCACGGCCATAAACTACCAAACAGTATTTTACGTCTGGGTTGTTATTTCATGGCCTGCGATCATGGTAAAGAAGCACTTATTAGAAATATTCCCCTAACAGGGAGATACAATCCTATTTAATAACTCGCACCACAGACACAGCGCACTACCGACTGTCAGCCACAGGGGGTGCACAACATTAAAGTGCACTGGGTGGGGAGATGTACCACGGGGGGAGGGAATGCGCCACAGGAGGTGCACAACATTAAAGTGCGCTGGGTGGGGAGATGCGCCACGGGGGGAGGGAATGCACCCCAGGGGAAAGGATGGGGGGGAGGAAATGCGCCATGGGGGGAGGGAATGTGCCACAGGGGGCTCTTATGGTTTACCGGTTGAGTCTAGAGTGGAGAAGCAATATATTGGGTTACCCCTAAATAAGTGTAGAACCCAGGCTACCCAATGTTCTATCTGTGCTACCCACACTCTTTCCAAAGGCTTTTGTAATTAGCACGGTGCAGGTGATACAATCGATGTTGTGTTCGTTACTGCGTTCCATTTTAGCAGCACAGCTTGAAAGGCCTTCACATGATCACAACATACCACACATGTTCCGGGGATGTATCCACAGCCTCAACGTGTTTCACGTATCATGGGGATGAGTGCCGGTAAGTTGTAATATTCTCCTTCCCTTGATGCATGAAACACTTTGCTGTCTATTGTATTGTTTGTGCTACACCACATTTATGTCCACCTGTATTGGTTACCAAATCCGCACGCTTGTGAATAATGCCCTAAAGACTAGGTCCCACTAGTAGGTGTCGGAGTGTAATTCGCGCTCCCTCCATGCTCCTGGTTCGCATTGCCATTTCAATCCTACTGTGTAGTTCGCATGTGTGCACGACTTTTAGTGCGGATCGCATGCGTGCCAATAACTTTGATATGGCCCGGAACGCCCTGCTGTGCGTGATAGTAGGACCTAGCCCTAAGAGGTTGATATTATATATAAAAATACAAACTCTTGCCCATGCTTATTATCTGCAGCACCCAATCAGATGTTACCTAACTGCAGAAACCAAGTAAAAAGCATCTGATTGGTCACTGCAGATAATAACACAGGCAAACCATTACACCTATTGCATCAAGCTCCAAAGTTTCTTTAAGTAACTTTTTATTTGGACACTTTACTGCTTTATACAATAATTCAAACTGGTTTCAGGCACAAATAAAACATTTGTTTATCTTAATGACAGTTTTCCTTTAAATGTTCCAGAGACGACAGCTGGGACCAGGAGAAGCTATTGATATTCAATAACCTCCAAAAACAATTATCGGTAACTGCAGCTGTAAATCAGAGCTATTTTTATGTCCTAAAGAGAAGCAAAGTATTAAGAATGACTAAGTCTCCGTGCTCTTAACTCTCTGGGATGGAGGCCAGTTTCATGTTAAGTGAAAGGTAATGTTCCCTTTTAAACCCACTTTACATATTTAGAATTGAAATCAAAAAAGTTTTAGTCGATTTAGGTTTTTATTTTTGCTTTAATGGTATTTTAATAATATCCTACAGGCTGCATTTCAATCATTTCAAATGACAAAATACAAGAAAAACCTGTGTTATTCCTGTTTATCATTTCAAGTAAATAACATTACAAATTGCTATACAAATCGGATAAAACACTACAGATCTATAAATAAAAACACCTGTTGTGAGGATTAGTTTATACTCAGGATATGGTGACACTTTACAATTCTTCGGAGGAGAGAGAGATCGGGGAAGTTCTGTAACTTCATTCCCGGCTCCTGAACTTTTAATTGAAGAACGGGAGGTAAGAACACTCCATTTGCAATGCACTGAGAGCCACTATCAGCTCAGTGTATTGCCTAAAGGGGGCAATAGAGAGCGATAGTGACTCTCGGTACATAGCCCCTACATAGTACATAGTAAGATTGGTAATTCCTACTTCCCAATATAATTTCTGTCAGAAGTGCCAGCATGAAGACAACTGCTTCTGCCAGGCTTCCTTGGTGTTTCAGCACTATCTTTATTAATGGTAAGTCAAGGACATGATGAAACTATATCGGGAGGTAGGAATAATTAATCCTGCCTCCCTGCCCCAGGTACATTTATTGTTCATTTAGCAGAACAGTTGTCCTTTTATACATGTTTTGACGTAAATAATGACACAGACCAGATGAGCGCAGCATCTATACATTGACACGGCTTAGTAAATGAGCTTTTCTAGTATCCTCCGGAGGCCACAGCAGGAGAATGGAATCCTTTAACTAGCGCAGTGATTTTTTTGCTCAGTTCTCCATTATGTGACTCATTCATAATTTGCACTGTAATTTGTTTAGCTGCTTTTGGCACTCGGAGAATAATGAGTATTTGAGCTAAAGAAACGTCTTCCTGCACAACGTACCAAACACTTTTCCAATGAAGAAACCATTTGGGGAATTTCTGAACAATTTCAGCCGCAGATGCACAAGGAAACATCACAAGCGTTATCTCACAATATCCATTGGCTTGTTTGGGAAAGTGCAATAAAATCACATAGTAAAATGGATCTGATCAATATTAAAGGGTATCTCCACTGGCAAAATCTGTTTGTGGTTTTCAGTTCCATTGAAAAACGGGAGGTAAAGAAGCTGTGCCTTACCTCCGGTTCCTCAATAAAACCTGCAGGTGCTCCGCTGTTCTTATAAAAGGTTCTGATGGGGCTTGTCATACAATACAAACTCCTTAAAGGTGGATTAGGGAGCAAGGTGTGTATTGCAGCTTGGGGGGTTGGGTAAATTAGCTTTTGTTTGAGGGTTGAACCTCCCCTTAATTACAATCTCTAAAGACTAGACATAATCTGAATAATCTGGCCATTAACATGCAATCCCATCACGATTGGCCACACTAGGCGTGCTCCGCTGCATTGCTCGGATCTCAGCACAAGCGACCGTTATTGGCACTTTATACTTTTCACGATAATGAACATATTGTATGGGTGATACCGCATGGTACTGTACTACGCTATTGTAACACCGCAGCCCTTAAATATTGTAAAATACTTTGCCATATTTTGTGATAGACATACGTCCCTGATTCCCATTAAGGAGCGTTTATATATTAGATATGTATTGTTACATGTGTGTCTAACAGTATCGTGATACCCCAATATTGTGCAATGATTGGATCCAGGGACTCCAAAGTCTGACTCTTTTTCCCGCCCCAGGGTGAAGCAGGGAGGGGCCCTATAATAGTTTTTGGGGCCTCTTATTTCTAGTTCCGCCCTTGGATCATGTGTGGTCCAAATGGTCCAAATATTGGGATTGTATGATCCTTGTCATTGCGTTATGGCTACCTTTAGACTTTCCACCTTTACACTATACTGTATATATATATACTAGCAAAAGTGTGCCCGTTGGTGCACAATGGAAATTATGTGTGTGTATGTTTTGCAATGTGTGGATATAGTGGATATAGAATCTTTACACAGGTATATTTTAAACTGTTACTCAGACAGTCACCAGCTTCCAGAGGAACCAAAAAGGATAATTCTGCTGGTCTGATAGAATACCCAGGCAATCCTGCCACACTTTGTGGTTGAAAATAAACATGCTAGTTTAATACTTATTAGTATTAACCACGGCAAGTGGTGAGGGTACCTCATATATTATAACAGAAGGTACCTCACAGCGTCATGTTATTATTATAGCATTGTCCTAATAATCTAGCGTATAAACAAACATTTCTAATTCCCAGTTTACCTAAAGAAATGGATTTATCCTTTATATACTCTTTTATACAGATCTAATTGAAAAAAAATTGCTTCAGAGCAATTTTTAATAACTGATAACTGCTTTTTATTTCAGTATTACAGTAAATCCTTGGTATACCTGTCTGGCTTTACCACTAGCGCTCTTTCCAGCGAGCACCTTCATCCTAACCATTAATAGTGGCTGCCAATTCAAATTGTTCTAGCCAATCAGTCCACTCCCTAGTTACCCCATCAAATGGATCAGGTTTAAAAATAGGTTTGGCAATTGGGCCTGGTAGAGCTACGGAATGTAATTGGGGGATTTCATCTGCAGGTACAAGGACAGGAGGATCTAAATCAATACTATCAGTAGCAGCCTCCAAAGCTTAATACAGAGAACAAATATACAGAGAAAACAGGGAGAATAAATGGTATTACCAGCACCACTGCCACCAATTTGCACCAGATCACTGCTTTATGGAAGGATTAGGATAGCGTGGCACACAGTGGGTTACTCTGGTGTCAGAGTAGTTGGGGAACCTGTTTATGTGCACTGTCTGCTTTGTGCCAGACCACCAGAGTAACCCGCCATGCTACCCATAATCCTTCCATAAAGCAGTGATCTGGTACGAATTGGTGGAGCGGTGCTGGTAATACCATTTATTCTCCCTGTTTTCTCTGTATATTTGTTCTCTGTATTAAGCTATGGAGGCTGCTACTGATAGTATTGATTTAAATCCTCCTGTCCTTGTACCTGCAGATGAAATACCCCAATTAGACTCAGTAGCTCTACCAGGCCCAATTGCCTATTTTAAAACCTGATCCATTTGATGGGGTAACTAGGGAGTGGACTGATTGGCTAGAACAATTTGAATTGGCAGCCACTATTAATCACATACAGGTGCATATTCAAAAAACAGGTGCCTTGTCATTAAACAGCATATGATAGTAGTAAAAAGCTTATAATAGTAAACTCATACACAACATGACCTTTCCCTAAATGCTATGACCCACACAGTTAAGTACATATTAAAGTGCTATTGTACATTCTATGCTCCATTACCAACCTCAAACCCTATTGCAAAAGTGCTAAAAGACGCACAATAAAGTGCATGTTTTCGGTATCCGTGCTAAACATATAGTGCCATGTGCAGTGTCTATCATAGAGTACATTTCTCTAAAAAGTGCATACAATGTATAATATAAAAGCTAAGTCTAAAACCCATGTGAAGTTAAAATCTTTCTAATCAAATCACAACTTACATCACCACTTGTCATAATGTTATAGATAAATAAATAAGATCCTCGACCTAGCCTATAAACGTTCAGCCTATAAAAGTTAATAATTATTCATGTTATGATATACTACCTATCCCAGGGATAGTTTACAGATCTGACAATCAAGGGTAATTGTGTATTCATTAGATCAATGACTTGAATGTATCAAGACTACATTTCAGTCAGTGATCTATTGAATACACAATATACATGACACTGATGAATAAACTCCAAGCATATCCAAGGAGACTAGTGGAACAATGCATGAGCCTTATTCATGCTCTAGTATTCAAAAAACATTTAATAAACATTGATCTTCAATCCATTCGGTTTCACAGTATTGAGGGTTTTTACCAGAAAACCTCCTTTGCAAAAGAATCTTTGATCTGTCCCCTCCTCTATGTAGGGGGGCGGCACTGGTCTATAGCTATAAATTCCAGGTCTCCAATGGAGTGTCCCTTTTCCAAAAAATGTATATATATAAATATATTAAAACATTTTAAAAGGGTGGCACAAAGAAAAATCCAGTTCAAACAGATTTTCTTGGGTGGGAATGTACCAATCAAAATTAAAGACAGATGGCCAATCATTTCTAATTTTTGTAAAAAAAAAAAAATTCTAACATGTCCTGCAATGCAAATCTTAACCACAAGATGGAGATAAAGTGTTAGAGAAAAATAAGAGTTAGAAAAGATGCCCCTGCAATTCAGGGAAGTCCCAGGGTGATAATGTTACAATGGACTTTATGGATTTCCAGTGTTTATTCATCCAAATGGTATATGTATTTAACTCCCAATTGCAAAATACATTTTAAGGACATTTTCAATAACCTTATATTAAAGTTTTGCTAAATTCCTTCCTTTATAGTATAGTATAGTAGCATAGTGTAGTTTAGTATAGTGTAGTATAGTAGTTTAGTATAGCATAGTATTGTATTGTTTAGTATCGTATAGTATAGTATAGTATGGTTTAGTATACTATAGTGTAGTATAGTAAGGTGTAGTATAGTAATATAGTATAGGCGCGTGTAGTTAGCACATAGTGTCAGATGTATGTTTAGTTTTAGGTTTCAGTATAGTTTTACGTAGTATAAGTCATCTTATAGTATTAAAATGTTTCCTGTACGTCTAAGTCCCCGTCATCAGTTATATCGTTGCTCTCAGGTTCGTGTCTCCTATCGTCATCTATTTCAGATCTCGTTCTCAGTCGCTCCGTGTTTCGTCAACGTCTTGTATTCGTCCGTGTCAGTCCTCGTCTCTCGTGTCTCTGTCGTTCGTCTCGTTTGTTTCTCTCTTGTCGTCTCGTTCCTCGTCTCTCTGTGTCGTGTCGCTGTATCTTGTCTTCGTCGTCTTCGTGTCGTCTGTGTCCTCGTCTCTCGTGGTCTGCGTCTCTCTTGGAGTGTCATCTCGTGCTCGTCTCGTACTCTCGTCTCGTCCGTCTACGTGTTCGCGTTTCGTCTCGTCGCCGTCTCTTCTCCTCTCGTCTCGTCTCCTTTCGTGTCGTCTCGTGTTCGTCTCGTCTCCGTGTCCTCTCGATCCACTGGTCGGTCCCCGTCTGTCCGTCTCGTCTCCTCTCGTCTCGTCTCGCTCTCGTGTCGTCTCCTCTCTTATCGTCTTCGTCTCGTATCGCCTTCGCCTCTGTCCTCTCGTCTGTCTCGTCTCGTGGTCGTTCGTCTTGTCTTGTTTCGTCTGCGTCCTCGTGGTCGTGTCGTTCGTATCCACATGTCTCGTCTACCCTCTAAGTTCCTCTATGTCCTAGGTGTCGTATCGACTCGTTTCGTATCGTGTGCCTATAGTCCTCGTCTTGTTTCCTATCGTCTCGTGTCTTCTAGTATGCGTGTAGTCTAGGATCTATCGTCCGTCCCTCGTCCGTCTCCGTCTTGTTTCGTCTCGTCTCTGGTCGTGTCGTGTTTCTCGTCTCTCGCCCTCGCGTCGTGCCATTCTCCTTCGTCCGTTTTCGCCGTCTCGTGTCGTCTTTTCTCGCCCCATTCTCCTCTCCATATAGTCGCTGTCGTTAGTGTACGCATCAGTATAGTATCCTCTCCTATTGTTGTCATCTCGTCTAGTGTCTCTAGTTCCTCTCGTCACTCGTGTGGTTCGGCAGGGGGCGGTGTCCCTATCCGATTGACTTCCGTGTAGTCTCAGTCTTGTTTCGTATCGTCCCGTCTTCTCTTCATGTGTCGTGTCGCCTCGTCTCTCGCCTCGTGTCGTCTCGTCTTGTTTCTTTTCTCTCAGTTCGTCTCGTCTCATATTGTATTCGTTGGGGTCGTATCACCAGTCTCGGGGGTCTTTTTTGTCCCAGTCTAGGTCTCGGGGAGTGTGGCTCCATAGAGAGTCTCCTCTCGTCTCTCGTGTCGTCCTCTTGGATTCGGGTCTCAGTGATCATTGTCCTCCTGTCGTAATCGTCCCCCACCCCCACCCCCTTCCGTGTATCGATTTCGTCTCAGTCAGCAATTCTCGGGTTTACCAGGCTCCTCAACTTACGTCGTCTGTGCATGGTGTTCGTCTGCTGTGGGGTCGCTCCGCTAGGGGGGGGGCGGGACAGAGGAAGTCACTTGTTTTTGCTCTCAGTCTCGGTCCTAATCCGTTTACTCTAGTAGACACTAGTGATGTGTCGTGGTCTACATCGCGCGTAATGCATATAGATACTGAGTGCGTGCATAACACAGGTGGACGAAATGAGTGCATAACAGGGTTTTAGCAGTGGTAGTATCGGGGTCTCGATTCATAGTGTGTCTGTGTCGTTTAGTCTATGGACGTCTAGTCCAGTCTCGGCTAATATCCTCTAGTGTCGTTACAGGAGTCTATTGTTTCGTCTACGTCTCGTGGTCTCTCGTCTTGTCTTTTTCGTCTCGTGTCGTGTCGTCTCTCTCCTCTCGTCTCTTATCTTGTACTATAGTATAGTGTGAGAGTTCAGGTCATGCATAGTTCAATCTCGTTTAGTATAGTGTAGTCTTGTTTCCGGTCTCGGGGCTGCAAGGGGGTCGTAATAGTTAATGAGCTTGGTGTACTATCTCCTTACTCGTGATTTCTTAGTGCTGAAGTGTAAATGGTGGGTCTCGTGTCAAGTTATCGTGTCTCGCATAGTTACGTTTGAAGAGCCTATATTATTGTTAGTATAGGGGTAATATAGTATAGTGTAGTATCTATACTATTAGTAGGTGTGTATACAGATACCTGGACAGATAACCTACCAATAAAATAGTATCGTAATAATCTAGAGTGTGGTAGGTGAAAGTGAATACTAATACAGGGCGGATATAGAGTCTAGTATACGTTAATAAAGTGGTAGTATCAGTATTGTTTAAGTATAGTATAGTCTCGTTTTTGTCCTCGTCTCCGTTTCGTCTCCGGTCTCTCGTCTCGTTGTCGTTCTCTCGTCTTGTTTCTTATGGGGCAAACGAACTAGGTGCGGGGTCGCTCACGCCTCGTCTCCGTCCTCGCATTGTTTCGTCTCTTCTCTGGTAGTGTAGTCTCAGTCTCATAGCCTAGTTCGTCCGTATAGATTGTATAGGATAGTTGTTCGTTACAAACAAATAGGGTCTGGGGGGGAGCAACACGTCATACTTACTATCACCTTCGTCTGTGGGACACTACTTCGTGTCGTATAGTATCCTATACTAATAGTGTCTGGGGGTCTGGTAATAGCACAGTATATTCTCCTCATAGTATAGTTATCTATAGTGTGTTAGTCTACTCTCTTCTCGTGGTTGTGTCGTATCGTGACGTCTAGTCTAGTATTGTTTAGTATGGTCTAACTGTAAAAACATCGAAAATCGTATGGGGCGGAATGGGCCTAACATCGTAATCTTAAGGGGGGAAAGGGAAGACGGTTATAGATAGACGTCATACGGTGTGGTGAAGGCTCATCACAGATAGCCTGTCAATTGTTAGGGTAAATCAACTGAAGTATCTCTGTCAAAAAATCTAGGAGGATCTCATGTCATCGGTGTCGTATATTATAGGGAAAAACAGGGTTGTAGTCTATGTCTGGAGATAGTGTTTTTATATATAGTACTGGTTGTACTAATAGTGTAATATGCTAATATAGTTATATGTATAGATTGTTTAGTATAATAATCTAGTATAGCTATATTGTTTAGTATAGTATAGTAGGTGTTAGACCTATAGTGTGGATAGTATAGTATTTATATTATTGAGTATAGTATAGAACAGTATATTATAATATAGTATAGAATAATATGTGTAGTTAGTATAAATATCTATAGTGTAGCTGTAGTTAGAAGCAAGATATTATAATATAGTATAGTATAATATAGTGTATAAGTATAGTAATATAGATCGCTAATTAACGTGTTAGTAGTATAGGTGAAGTATAGTATAGTATTGTTTATATGGTATACTGCGTATCGTTAGTTATATTAGTCAGTAAATATAGATATGTGTAGTTATAGTATATTAGCCAAGGTAAGTATACGGTAGTATAGTATAATATCGAGTATAGTGTAGTAAGTATGAATTGTAGTATAGTATAGAATAGTGTACTATGTATAGTATCTTGTGTTATATAGTGTAATAATCATAGTAGTTGTAAGTGAGTATATCGTATAGTATGTATTAGTTAATAATACTGTAGTATCGATAATTTAGTAGAGATATATTATATATGTATAGAAATAGGTGTTTAGACAAGGTAGGTGGAACAGTATATTAATATAGTGATGTAAGTAGTATATCATAGATATGTTAGTATGTGAAGTATATATAGTTTTAGTATGGTATTAGTATAGTATATATAGTATAGTTATAAGTTTAATACGTATATAGCATAGTGGTAGTAATATGTAGATATTGTTATATAGGTATAGTTAGTATATTATTGGTATAGTAGTAGTGTGTTAGTATGTTGCAGTAGGTAATAAATGTATGTACGTGTAGTATAGTAGTATTTAGTAACTATAGTGATTTAGTACCTAGATAGTGTAGGTATAGTATAATATAGTATAATGTGTAGTGTATAGTAATGTATGTATATGTAGTGAAGTATATGATTGTAGTCATAAGTTTGGTTTAGTATTGTGCAGTGATAGTATCCAGTCATACAGTGTAGTGTACGTACTCATAGTCTCATATGTGTACGTATTGTATCTGTACTGTTACGTAGTATATTTAGTCTATCGTATCTCGTATCTAGAACTATGTGTCGTCTATCTACGTGTAGTTCGTACTCTATCATAGTGTTTAGCTATATTGTAGGGTAGGGACCTATCCTATATAGTTGTATCATATATAATGCCCCTATGTATCATCATTGTATGTTAAATTTAAGGATATATAGCAATCAACAGATAGGATTGTTATATTTAGTAAGTAAAGATAGTGACTATGGTGCGCAGACTGTATAGTAATTTCGTAGTAGATAGTCGTATGTCTGTGTATGAGTTTAGTAGTATGATAGAGCCAAAAAGGTTCTAATATTAGAGTGTATATACGTGTATTCTAGATAGTGTTGTAGTTAGCTATACTTGCTATAATAATATATAAAGGAAGTCTGAACGCTCAGTCAGTGTTCTAATAGTATTTACTAAGTTAGTATTATTTATCAGTGTATATATTAAGTATAGTAAGTACTCCTATATTAGAGCTATATGTAGTACGTATATGTAGGTGTACGTATAGTGTGTACTACTAGGTGTACTATAGATGTTCATGCGGTCGGATTCTAGTATGAGGGTGTAGTATAGATGGTATATATGTATGTACTAACTTTTATTTATTAACAGTGGTACTTGGGAAGCGCAAGCCTGTACAGTTTGTAGTATAGTATAGTGTAGTATAGTGTAGTATAGTGTATGATAGAGAGTGTAGGATAGCTGTGTTATAGTTAAATAGTGTAGTTTTAGTATAAGTAGTATTATAGTGTACGGTATAGGTGTGGGTACTTATCATCGTATAGTGTAGTATAGGTATGTAATATGGTATGTTATAATTTTATTTATAAAGTGGGGTGACTTGTTGGAAGCGCCCACTAGTACAGTGTGTATATAGGTTAGTGTACTGGATAGTGTAGTATAGTGTAAGTTATAATATAGTGGTAGATATATTATAATTAGTAATAGTAGTTATCAATATAGGTATGGTCTAGTTAATAGTATACTATAACTGTAGTATAGGGGTGTAATAGTTATAGTGTACTATAGTGTAGTATAGTGTACTATAGGGGGGGGGTCATAGTATGGTGTGTATAGTATGTATATACGTGTATTATAATTTTATTTATAAAAGTGGTACTTGTGGAACGCAGCACTGTACAGTGTACGTTAGTATGTATATTTATTGTAGTATAGTGTAGTAAGATATATGTGTAGTATAGGGGTGTAGATACGTAATAATATAGTGGTGTTGGGTGATTATAATTATATAGTGTACTATAGTGGTACTATACATAGTATAGGTGTAGTATAGTAGTGTATATATGTAATGTAAATTTTATTTATAAAGTTGGTACGGGAACGCAGCACGGTGTGACATGTAGTGATCTATATAGTGTACTATAGTGTAGTAGTATAAGTGTAGTTATAATATAGTGTAGTATCATGAATAGAGATTTTATAAAGTGTAACCTAACAGTAGAGTAGTATATAATATGGAGGTGTATATAGTTAATACTATAAATTAGTAGTAGGTTTGTAATGTGTACTATAGTGTAGTATAGTGTACTATAGATCATAGTATAGTGTAGTATAGTATGTATATATGTATGTATAATTTTATTTATAAAGTGGTACTTGGGAACGCAGCACTGTACAGTGTAGTATAGTATAGTGTACTATAGTGTAGTATAGTGTAGTATAATATAGTGTAGTATATTATAGTATAGTATAGTATAATATAGTGTAGGATAGTGGAAAATATGTCCGCTAGTTCGGAAAACACAAAAGTTTGTTATTCGGGAAGTTCTAAAAAGTCTGAGTATGTCCAAACTATTAAAGTTCGAACTCGGGTTCGAGTTCTCTAAAGAGGAAACAGGAGAGGCTGGTTGCAATCATGAGGAACACGCATTTTTAGCGACTTTGTGGATTTGTGGGACTGTGGTTTGGGGATGGTTGTTGCACCTAAATGTCTGTTTTGAGTTACTTACCCTTTGACTTCTCCTTTAAGATATTATAATTTAAAGAAAACTACAGCTCGAAAATTCCAGGGGAATCTTAATAGTCCTGTATTTGTGCCAGAAGAGCTTATATGGAGGTACACACAGCATAGGTCTGCCCCTATTTTTAACTGGAATCCCAATTTCTGGTCCCTAATGTGTATTTAGTAAGGGCATTTAGGGCTAAATCGACACATATATCAAAGTCACCTATATAAAACACTTCCTCTGGATTCCTGTAAAGTTAAGTTTATGGATCAGTGATCCTAATCAGCCACTAAAACTCATACATTGTTTCATTAAAGCAACGTTATACTGACCCAATGTAAAACCAAGTACTGTAAGCATTCTGCCACTTTCCAAAATGTCTGCTGAAGAACACAACTATGTTTGTCTTTTTTAAATATTTTAATATGAATAATCAAAAAAAATAAAATAAAAAGGTGAATAAATAATCAAGCAATATCAATTTCTAAAATGTTTAGAAAATAAGTGAATATGAACATAACTTACATATAGGGCAAATGTTTCCTTAAAGGAGAGTTATGGCAGTTGTATAAATTAAAATCTATATATAATCCAAAAAAAGGAAATACCGAAAAAGTAATTTTTGCATGTAAAATAGATTAATATACACAGATGTAATCAGCAGAAGATTTGATAGACCAGCAAGCAGGAAGTACCCTGTACAGGAAACGTGTAATGCTCCTCAGTTATTGGATGACACAGGAATCAATCAATGCCATATGGAAGAAACATGCCCATTACTAGATATGGACTAGAACTCGAACTAGCTGAACTATTTGAGTTCAAACAGACTTGGACTTCTTGACCTCTCCCAGACTCGGATTTCTTGGACTTTCAAAGTTTTCCAGGCATTCGATAATTATCGAATGTTCTAAACGTTCGAGGCGTGCAAGTAAAATGTCTATTATATCTATACGCAAGTAAATATTGAATCCACAAGTAAAATGTCTATTATACCTATAGGCGAATAATATATCGAATTATCGTATCCGCAAGTAAAATGTCTATTATACCTATACACAAGTAAATATCGAATCCACAAGTAAAATGTCTATTATACCTATACGCAAGTAAATATCAAATTATCGAATCCGCGAGTAAAATATCTATTATACCAATACACGAGTAAATGTCGAATTATCGAATCCACAAGTAAAATGTCTATTATACCAATACGCAAGAAAATATTGAATTATCGAATCCACGAGTAAAATGTCTATTATACCAATACGCAAGTAAGTATCGAATTATCGAATCCGCGAGTAAAATGTCTATTATCCCTATACGCGAGTAAATATCGAATCCACGAGTAAAATGTCTATTATACCTATACGCGAGTAAATTTCAAATCCGCGAGTCGTTCATGGGATAATTATCGAATGTTCGAACGCGAGAGCTCGAAAGTAGTGCACGTGAGAGTAAAATTAATTTTTCGAAAGTCCTGGATATTGGAACATGTTCCCCAGACCATTTCCCAGGTCCCACAGCTTTAACATTGTTACCCTTGATTTTTAATTGTATTTCATTAGAACTTGACTTTAATGGGTCTGTTTTCGAACTTTCCATATAGTTCGAAAGTTCAAAAACGGACCGAACTTTTGAAAGTTTGCCCATCTCAACTCGTTACTAAGAAACTGACCCTGCCATATCCCATTGGGACCGTGTAGAAAATAGCAAAATCGTATGGGTGAAGGCGAGAAAATTGTGATTACGCAAGTGTTCCCGCTACGTTACAGTGTGGCCTCAGACTTAAGGTTCGTACACACGTGCGATCGCGAGCCCCGCCCTGCGAAGCATGATGTGTATGAACGTCCATTTCGCCTGATAATCGGCCCATGTATGGTCCCTTTATCGGCTGAAATGGGCGCTCATTCGAAGATCCGGACGGTCGGGCAACAATCCCCGACAGGGCCAATTATTGGCCGAAACAGACGTTTATACACATGGTGCGGCGCGGGTCAGGACCCACAATCGCAAGTGTTTATGAACCTTTACTTCTCCTTTAAATGATATAATTGAGTTGTGGGCTTGGCCTCTTTATGATAGGATCATTTATCTATGGATTAACAATTCCACCATTTGTTGATTGGATGTCCAGACCTACATCGTTCCAGTTCCTGCAAGGATATTGTCTCCTTCACACAGCAAAGGGCGGACTTCTGGCTGCTACCTTGATAATATATCTAGATAATGTACAAGTACTAATTAAGTTCCTATACTTTATCATGCTGCGTTTGATCTGGTGATGGGAAAGGGGTTAAATAATAATCATATTGATCGTCCTTGGCAAGCTACCAGTTTCTGGCACACTTAAGAAATGAAAATTCCTAATTGCAGTCTTGTTATTTAATGCTTCTAACACCTGCTAGCTGGCATGAATTCCCCACAGGGCATAAATCTCAGCAGCACCGTACATGGGATGACAATACAGATGTAACTAATTGGGCTTTTTCTTTCTTGATTCCAACACCATCATCTTTTTTAAGTACGCCACCATTTCCCTAAACGTGTTGTTGGTGGATATTGATTGGACATGCATGTCCAGAAGGCATAAAAAACCTTCAACTCTATTCCTTCTCTGCTTGGTAACAGACAAGTCAAACAAGAAAATGCTATCTATGGTAGGTATCCCTTTAATTACATTAGGATAAGACCTCCATAACTATGGGGGACACTATGCACACCAGCAATGATGTCATGGCTGATACCTGGATACACAGTGGCACAATGATGTCATCACAAATTAAGCGTGTTAAAAATTATAACGAGCCAAGGTGGCCCAATCCGGAAATTAGCATTATAATCTTGGTGTAAAAACTAAAGTTGTCCATACACATGCAACCTTGGTAGCGAACACACATTCCGTTTCTGATGGAATCGGATCTTGAGTGCTGATGCGCGCATAAGCAAGAACGATCGTTCCAAATATATTTTAAATTGGATCGATTGACTGTTCAGCCCATACACGTGCACAATCGTTATCACCGGCCTATATACCGGTTAACAATTGTATAGAAATTCTCTGGCCCGACAGGTCAAGATATCAATGATGGTAGCTTGCCGGTTTCACTACCTATCCATAGACATTGCCGATATTCAGTAAACAGGATCTACTAAATATTGTAATTGTGCATGGGCTCCTTTAAGCAGAAACATGTAGGTGCTGGTGCAATAAATAGTGCCATAGTTTGCCTGTGCTATTATTTTGCATTAATTAATCAAAAGTTACTGCACTTAGATACATTTTTTTGGATGCAGCAGATTAGTAGCACTTGCAAACCTTTGCAGCGTGCCCAAGACACAACCCGATTGGAGAATTGGGCAGATCAGTGCTATTGGTGGGGCCCTTTGTGTGACGCCCGTCTCCTCAAAGGTTCCAGATCATGGCAGATATTATAACGTATAAAGGAAAATGATAACTTATTTTCATGTATTTTTCTCGGTTAAGTGCCGTTCATTCTCTGCCTAGTCTCAACCATAATTACCCTAGGTGGATCTTAACAGAATGTATCAGCATCCAATTGTTTGTGATAACCAAAGGAAACAAATTATGCAAGAACACAACCGCATCTTATGCAGATCAACTCTTGCGAACCTGGATGTGCAATGTAATCTTCGAGGCTCTCATCCAATTCCCAGTAAACAGAGTGTTTAAATATGTAATAGGCAGCAGTGTAGAAAGGATCCATCCTTTGTTCTGTTCATCTATAGGCACCTATAAACTATCACTGAAGGCTCCTCAGCTCTGGAACAGATGTTTAATTTATACACTGCAAGGGGGAAGGGGCTGTTTTGTTTTATGGTCTGGGAATAAACGTTTTAAGAGCCACAAAAAAATGTAATTAAAAAAATATTTATTCTTGAAAACTTTAATTAAAAATAAAAATATTGAAATCCTTACAGTGAATAGAGGGCATTTGGGGTAGACCAGAGAGGGGCCCCTAGTCTCAATAGGGTCCATTGGTGACAAAAATACACAATACACACTTTTTTAATATAGTGTTTCCATAATTGTTTATATAAAGCTTATCAAGCTTCTTCCAGCCTCCTGCAGTAAGACTAATGTCGCCCTATAGGGCAGATTCCAACAATTTGCGCAGCATTGACAGACGTACATCTACTGTACGAACGAATACTACAATAACCTTTATAAATATATCCCTTAGAACTGCACAGACCATTCTACAGCTCTGCATCCAATTTTCTGTTTAAGTGTCTATATACAGTACAAGCTGCTTTCCTAGTCACTTCGGCTGAAGTTTATTGTCAGGTTAATGGGGGAGAAGGGCGTTTCTAGGTGTAGGCAACCTAAACAAACTGCTTGGGTACTGACAGCACCTAATGGGAATTCCAGAATGCGATCCCTATGGGGTAACTGTCGGTCTGAAATGCACCATTTCCACCACTGAATAAGCCCTTAGGGCCGTTTATATAAAAGTGTGAAATTATTTTACAATATTATTCTTATTGCACTGAGGCAAAATGCTAATACAGATCTACTATTAGCCATAGATAACCAATTTTATCAACTGTTCTGGCCTTTTACAGACATTCTTGCAATATGTGTTTAATAATGTTGGAAGTTATGTTGGTATAGGAACGACCTTAAGACATTCTGGATAGCTCAGGATGAGGCATCAGGATGTAACATAACAATTAAAGTATTCATGGACCTGGATGGATGAATATTACAGATATTCCATGACATGGATGATGAATATTATAGATATACCATGACCTGGATGGATGAATATTACAGATATACCGTGACCTGGATGGATGAATATTACAGATATACCATGACCTGGATGAATGAATATTACAGATATACCATGACCTGGATGGATGAATATTAAAGATATACCGTGACCTGGATGGATGAATATTACAGATATACCATGACCTGGATGGATGAATATTACAGATATACCGTGACCTGGATGGATGAATATTACAGATATACCGTGACCTGGATGAATGAATATTACAGATGTACCATGACCTGATGATGATGAATATTATAGATATACCATGACCTGGATTGATGAATATTACTAGATATACCGTGACCTGGATGGATGAATATTACAGATATACCATGACCTGGATAATGAATATACAGATATACCATGACCTGGATGGATGAATAATTACAGATATACCATGACCTGGATGGATGAATATTACAGATATACCATGACCGTGATGGATGAATATTACAGATATACCATGACCTGGATGGATGAATATTACAGATTATACCATGACCTGGATGGAATGAATATTACAGATATACCATGACCTGGATGGATGATATTACAGATATACCATGACCTGGATGGATGAATATTACAGATATACCATGACCTGGATGGATGATATTACAGATATACCATGACCTGGATGAATGAATATTCACATATACATATACCATGACCTGATGGATGATATTATCAGATATACCATGACCTGGATGGATGAATATTACAGATATACCATGACCTGGATGGATGAATATTACAGATATACCATGACCTGGATGGATGAATATTACAGATATACCATGACCTGGATGGATGAATTATACAGATATACCATGGCCAGGATGGATGAATATTACAGATATACCATGACCGGATGGATGAATTTACAGAATACCATGACCTGGATGGTGATATTACAGATATACCATGACCTGGATGGATGAATATTACAGATATACCATGACCTGGATGGATGAATATTACAGATATACATGACCTGGATGGATGAATATTACAGATATACCATGACCTAGATGATGATATTTACAATATACATGACCTAGATGGATGAATATTACAGATATGCCATGACACTGGATGAATGAATATTACAGATATACCATGACCTAGATGATGAATATTACAGATATCCATGACCTGGATGAATGAATATTACAGATATACCATGGACCTAGATGATGAATATTACAGATATCATGACCTGGATGAATGAATTTAACAGATATACCATGACCTGGATGAATGATATACAGATTACCATGCCTGGATGAATGAATATTACAGATATCCATGACCTGGATGAATGAATATTACAGATATACCCATGGACCTGGATGAATGAATATTACAGATATACCATGACCTGGATGAATGAATAAAGTTCCTGACAACATCTGTACGCCTTCAAGCAGAATGGTCAGTGATGGATTGCTAAAGAGGTAAAGATTTTGTTTTGCTTATTTACAACAGTTCCCCTTTAAACCTGTAGCAGTAAACACCCTGGTGAAAAGCTAATAACTTTGGGGGAATCATTGCCACAAAGGAACTTTAATGAACTGCAAAGAATGACAGTGGGGGATAGAACAGATTTAATTGGCTCCAGCAAAACATTATTATCTAATCTCCTACTGTTGAAGCTTTTATCCCTCGGATTCACCTTTACAGATGCATTTTAGGTTATACATTGACAACTACAAGCGGAAGAACAGTTATTGCTATTGGTGAGAACAACCAGGAAAGTGGATTCACCCAGAGGGTGTGGGGAGAGTGGGATTTCTATTGGAGAAGGTTAATAATCCAACTATTAATTATGAAAGTGCAGGTCCAACCCCCAAAATGAAACCTTGTTTATAGGTAGAACACGCCCTAAATCATTAAAAAAATATGATGTGTATATGCTGTGTATATGCTGTGTATATGATGTGTATATGCTGTGTATATGATGTGTATATGCTGTGTAAATGACGTGTATATGTTGTGTATATGATGTGTATATGCTGTGTATATGACGTGTATATGTTGTGTATATGATGTGTATATGCTGTGTATATGACGTGTATATGTTGTGTATATGATGTGTATATGCTGTGTATATGCTGTGTTGTGTATATGTTGTGTATATGATGCGTATATGCTGTGTATATGCTGCGTATATGCTGTGTATATGATGTGTATATGTTGTGTATATGATGTGTATATGTTGCGTATATGATGTGTATATGATTTGTATATGCTGTGTATATGTTGTGTATATGATGTGTATATGCTGTGTATATGATGCGTATATGCTGTGTATATGTTGCGTTTATGATGTGTATATGATGTGTATATACTGTGTATATGATGTGTATATGCTGCGTATATGTTGGGTATATGATGCGTATATGATGTGTATATGATGTGTATATGCTGTGTATATGCTGTGTATATGTTGCGTCAGCGCTGCTCCTACCATGAAGCAACTTGAAACAGTTGCTCACGGCGGCACTCCAGACCCAAAAGAAATAAATAAATAATAGGCGGCATTTTCCCCCTTGTAAAGCGCAGCATTTTTTACCTTAGGAGAGCATCCAATAGTTGCCAATGACTTCCGGACCTTCCGGTGGAATCTCGGGACCCCAGAACCTATCACTGCGGCTGCCAATGTTGAAGAGCGGGGAACCCGGAAGTTCGGATCCAATAGGATCGCTGGAAATAGTTTTTTTTTTAAGATTTTGCCTGCTACCTTTCTGATTGGCCAGAAAGGTCTTCCGCGCGGCGCGCGCTTTGCGTAAGTGACGTCCAAGCCTATAATTTAAGCAATTTGCGTGTTGAGCGAAAAAGGCGCGCGCTTGGCGTTCTGGACTCTTCCCGTTCTGGACCAGCCCGACCATGCCTCCCACCCAGTGAACTATGTCCACCCAGACAACCCCCTTGGGCCCTGACAGTGACGGAGTCGTTGCCCCCCGGGCCAGATGCGGTCAACAATGAACCCAAAAAGAAGGAGCACAAGGGGGGAACCCTTCTCCGTGCGCTGAGCTGGCTACAGGGACGGAAGAAGAAGAAACCGGAGGCCAAGACGCAGGAGGGTAAAGGTGAGAGCGGGAGGGCTGGGTCTGTGTGCAGACTGGCAGAGAGAGTGTGTGTGAGAGTTCAAGTTCAACTACAGCTGCAGAGATAGACAGATAGCAGAGATAGACAGATAGCAGAGATAGATAGATAGCAGAGATAGACAGATAGCAGAGATAGACAGATAGCAGAGATAGACAGATAGCAGAGATAGACAGATAGCAGAGATAGACAGATAGCAGAGATAGACAGATAGCAGAGATAGACAGATAGATACATAGATAGCAGAGATAGATAGATAGACAGATAGAAGAAATAGATAGACAGACAGATAGAAGAGATAGATAAATAATCTATATAATTATATATAGGTGAATATTACAGATATACCGTGACGGGATGAGATAGAATATACAGATATACCAGTGACCTGGATGGATGAATATTACAGATATACCATGACTATACCATGACCTGACCTGGATGTAAATTAATATTACCAGATATACAATGACCGAAACCTGCGATGGATTTTACATGAATACCGTGACCTGGATGAATGAGATATTACAGATATACCATGACCTGGATGGATGAATATTACAGATATAACCGTAGCCTGCGGGATGAAGATTACGCATATACCATGACCTGATGAATGAATATTACAGTATACCATGACCGCGGGAATGATATTACAATTACGATAACCATGACCTGGATGGACTGTCATCAGACATGATGATGGAATTGAATAAAATATTATACAGATGAAATGACTGGATCGGATCTATACAGATGCATAAAATTTACGTATCCTGACCTGGATGGATGAATATACAGATATACCGTGACCTGGATGAATGAATATTACAGATTATACCATGACCTGGATGAATGAAATTACAGATATACCATGACCTGGATGATGAATATTACAGATAGATACCATGACCTGGATGGATGAATATTACAGATACAACACGTGACCTGGATGGATGAATATTACAGATAACCATGACCTGCTGATTGAATGAATATACAGATATACCATGACCTGGATTGGATGGAATATTACAGATATACGATGACCTGGATGGATGAATATTCAGATATTACCGATGTGTTGATGTTTGCCTGGATGGAATGAATATTTACAGATATCCGTGACCTGGATGAATGAATCATTAATACCGACATGAATGAACAATGGAATGATTATTATATACCTATGACCTGGATGAATGAATGAATATTAAACAGATATACCATGACCGGATGGATGAATATTACAGATATACCATGACCTGGATGATGATATATACAGATATCCCGTGACCTTGAATGGATGTAATATTCAGATCTACTGTGACATGGTTATGCATGAATGAAATTTACATATATACCATGCCTGGG